>JANAVB010018202.1:0-83810 GCA_029216955.1 Iris pallida | reverse complement strand
AAGACCCCCCCTTTTAGCCTATTAACCCCCCCTAAAAATCCCTCT
The DNA here is from genome assembly GCA_029216955.1 of Iris pallida. Lineage (NCBI taxonomy): Eukaryota > Viridiplantae > Streptophyta > Magnoliopsida > Asparagales > Iridaceae > Iris > Iris pallida. The sequence goes on along the minus strand of JANAVB010018202.1, from coordinate 83,765 downwards.
ATATATATACTATAACCATATATATATACGTATATATACCCCTATATATATCATATAGCCCCTAAATAATCCCCCAAATTAGTCCTATGAGTGAATGTGTAGAGTGAGTTTAGAGAGAGTTTGTGAGTGAGTCGGAATTTAGTGAAAGGGGAAATTTGAGTTCCGAGTGTCGGAACGCGTCCAAATTTGAATGAGTCTTAGATAATGTAAATTAGATTTTGTGGGTAGGCTCCTAAGTTGAAATCGGAGTTTCATGTGGGATTAGGAGGATGGTATCGCACGATATCATTGAGTATCTCGCGATACTCAAGATAATCGGTAAATCGACAACATATGATGTAAGATGGACTGGATGTCCACTCTACCTACGAAGCTTGGTAGGTAATGATAGTGTAGGCTAGTATCCTAATACCCTAGGAAGACGGGTAAATGGGTTAAGTAGGGATAATACTCAATTCTCAACATATGAGTTTAGTACTTTAAGATATAGCTAAATTTAAGTTATTATGGTTGGTAATGGTTAGGAATAGTGGACTTGAACTAGTTTGACCTTGGTTGACCACGGTTGACTATTTTGACCAAAAGTCAACCGAAAGTCAACCGAAGCCTAAATTGACTAGAACTTGACCAAACTTGACCAGTTGACCTAAAGTCAACTGTTAGTCAACGTTAGCCAAGTTTGACCTAGAGTTGACCTAGGTTTGACCAGAGTTGACCAGTTGACCAAAAGTCAACTGTAAGTCAACCGTTGACTTAAATCGACCTAGTTTAATTCCGTTTGACTTGCATTGAGCCAGTTGGACCTGGTTAGGCTAATATGACTTAGATTGACCTTGTACAATCTAGTTGACCTTGTTTGACCTATATTGACTTAGTTTGACTCAGTATGGTTTAATTTCACTTCCAAACCATTATATTGATACAGTATTCCATCTATAGGTCCTCGAGGCACTGTTCTTGGACTCAGTCGATCTATCCATCATATTACAGGCGAGTACATTCTCTGATACTTTCCAATTTTCGATGATTGTTATAATTTATGTAATAGTGTAGATATGCTTGTTCTCGACACATTGATCACACGGATTGTATTTATGGATCCCGACATGAGATTATTCCTCGTTATCTTGGTATATCTTGTGCAAGCTCCCTTGTAGTTCTTATGCAGTATATGGACACCGATTCTCGAGGAGACTTTCTCCCTTCTCGTAGAATCCCGTGTCGTAACGTGTCTTGCTTGGATCCACTCTACCAGTCGGGGACGGGGAGTAGTAGTGTAGATGTGTGGTCAATACTCGCCTTGTATATCTTGTGAACCTTGTGAATGCCAATCCTACACCACACGTATGATTGGCTAGATCATAACCTTGTGCAGACCCAATCCGGCCACATGTTGTAGCTAGTACTCACTCACTTAGATAGATGATTCTTGATTCTTGTACATGCTATGATCAGTTTTACTTGTCTTGTTCTAGCTCTAGATTTACAGCTTACCTTGGCATGATACTCACATGTACATTCCATGATTTCTTGTATATACTCTCTATTTACGGTCTTATAGCTTTTGTCATATCTTGTGAACTGTTGTTAGTTAATTGTACTCGTTCCATCCTGACTGGATATGTTGACAAAATATTACAGATGCTGATGAGGAGGATTACTGTACCTACTATGGTCCGGATGACGTAGTGGGCTTAGACTTGGAGACCTTGGTCCAGTAGGGCTTAGCTCCGCCCGACGAGACTTTACCTATTGCTTAGTTAGAGTTATTTGGACTGGACCTTGTCTCCAGCTTGCTATTTATGCTTATGTTATTATACTTTGGGATTGTATAACTATATTACTTCGTGTCTCTCCCTCTCGTTGTTGAGCTGGATTTGGACTTGTGATTATATCTATCTAGTCTTCGTGCCATGATTTCTTCCTTCTAGATTATGAATGAGTTTATCAGTTTATATTATATACCTCCGTGCGGAGATGACAGGTTATTATATATTGTTTTGTTGGCTAGTAGACCCAAAGCGTTCTATGCCATTTTTATGGTATAGGCTGGGCGTTGTCACAACTTGTGCCCCTACCTAGGGTGCGGGTCGTGACACGTGCCCTCCAGCGCCGGTCGCCACCATGATCCTTCCCTCTCTCTCGGTGTGAGCTTCCTCTCTCAATCTATTTTATTTTGGGAAGAAGAGGTTTTATTTGATGGATAGGAAGAGAATGTAGGTTAACTTTAGAAACAATAATCTTCCTTTTCTTTGTATTTTATAGGCTGGCCCAGTCCAGTACTAGGCTTAGGCCATTAGTTAGTTTAGAGAATTGTTTTAGATAATTAATTTGAATTTCATTCAAGTTATTGTATATATATTTTTATATCTAAATAAAAGAAATTATTTAAAGACTAAGTTTTCAATAATTATAAACAATGTTTTGGGCTTGTTTGTTAGGCCTAGTGTTGGGCTTTTATATCTATTGTTTTCTGTTTATTTCTCCTTCTTATTATCCTTGGTTTTACTACTATTATTAAAATATACCTTAGATATTATTATAATGTTCCTAGCTATTTTTCAAATAGAATTTGTGCTTGACCTATGTAATTTCAATTTAGGGTTTTAGTTCTAAAAAGGATTTTCTGTGATTTCGAGTATCTCTCTAAAAACTACTTTCACTAGTAAAAATAAATATTCTAAATAATTTTTGAATTAGATTATATATTTATTATACAAATTTTGCTTCAAATAAATCATGACCGTGACTAGTCATACATTTTTATTGCTTGTGATTCTGACCACTACATATCGACCATTGGCTAATCAGACTATTCTGGACGCAATGGTATTAGCGGTTTCATCAGCAAAGGACCCCAGGCGAGTACAGTTTGTTGTTTGTTTTCGATATTGATGATTACTATATTTCACTGTTGGTCATTCTTTATGTGGTTTTATTTCCTTTTTATATTATGTCATATTTTGTTGAGTCGGGAATAAGAAGTACCAAGGATGTGTGATCTGACCTTAGACATTGTAGATCTCGTAGACATTGTTTTTTCTGCAAGTAGACCTCGTAGACATTGTTTATTTTCTGCAAGTAGACCTCGTAGACATTATTTATTTTTTGCAAGTAGACCTCGTAGACATTGTTTATTTTCATGCAAGTAGACCTCGCGGTGTAGTCCCAGACCGATCACATGTCAAAGGTACTTCAAACATTGGAAGGTATTTTTGGTTTATTTATTTACTGTAGATTTCCTGTTGGTTTTCTCACATCTTTTTCTATTTATTTTTAAAACATGTAACTAATGGCTAACATCTGCTTTATAGTCATTTCATATATTGGAACTGCATTCAGTGAATTTTACTCGTTCCATTCCTGACTGGAAACCAAAATTTTACAGATTAGTCGCGGCTGCCTTTAGCATCGGATTCGAAGGACATGGGTATATGCGGAGGCCAAACCTAGAGGCTAGTTAAATAGTTTAGTATTCATGTAGTTGTCTTTTTATAATTTCGTAAGACATTGGACCTTGTATTCAAATGTAAAATTGTGAATATTGTAATTAATTTAGTTTTGTGAATGAGCAAATAAAGTATTTCTTTTATGTGATATTGAGCATTGTGGCTAGACATCGTTCTACCACCGACACTGCGGCGTAGGCTGGCTTGAACACGCGCTCGCATCCGTTTAAAAAAAAGGGTGTGGGTCATGATAGTGACCTTTCATATAGATGAGTCGGTGTGCTGAGCGACAATCTGCATGCACGATGTCGGTTGAGTCACAAGAAGTGTATGTACGACACAGATGAGTTTAGAAATATGTGCACGATTTGCAACACAACTTTTATGAAGCCTAAGATTTGGCTATAACAGAGACACGTGCTTCGGCACGAGGCGTGGCGTCGGGTGTTGAGTCACTGACACTAAGTTCATAAGTCTATGATTGAGTCATTTGAGAGATGGAATGGAGGAAACTTAAATTATACTATATGGGAGGCACGGCCTCAACGTTGTTACAAAAATAGGTTTTCTAGCACGGTCATGCTAGTTTGGAGCACGATCATGCTAGTTGTAACATGAGTAGGCCAGGAGTCTTGTTAGCACAATGATTGTATCATATTTTGAATATGGCTAATCGATTACGTTTAACATAATGATGTCACTAATATTCATATAATCACTATTATGTTGCTACTTAAACTTAGCATTTGTCTTACTGTTCATTAAACTTATCATACTGTTATACTCCTTTGTTTGCCTAATATTTACTTGTTGTAGAGCCTAAAAAATAAGATGTTCGATCATCAGATGGCGCCAAAATATTATATTGCGCCGAACAATCAAGTTGCACAGCTTCAGGTTGCGCCAACGCCAGTTTGTGCTGGAGTCAGGTTACGCGAGAGCCATGTGGCGCACTTCTTCGAGAAGCTGTAACGGCATCATCATTATCTGACAACTGATAGCATGGAGATTAAGGAAAATCCCTTCGAATCCCGCACAACGCGACGCTCGAGAAGACTTTGTCAGCATGTAATTAATGATGGCTGGTTCGCGCAAGTCACTGAATAGCACAAGGATTAATAAGTACAGCACAGAAGACCTAGTCAAAGGCGCCAGTTGTTAAGTTGCGCCTATGCGCAGCCTGACAAATTGGCACCACTTGATCAACTCTTATTTTAAAATAGGGTAACGTGGTACGCAAGCCATCAACTTCGCAGAGCGTGCCTACTACACTGTCCACGACCACGCGTATCTCAATCAAACGATGCCACGTGTCTACAGCAGTTGGTGCAAACCACTCGTGCAGGTTGTTGCATTGCGCCCACGCACAACCTGATGAAGCTCGTGCAGAGTAATCAAACAGCGTTCGGAACAGTGACGTAGCACGCAAGCCACTAACTTCGTAGAACGTGTCTACTACACTGCTCACGACCACGTGTATCTCAATCAAAAGATGCCACGCGTCTACAGCAGTTGGTGCAAACCGCTCGCACAGGTTGTTGTATTGCGCCCACGCGCAACCTGATGAAGCTCGCGCAGAGTAATCAAACAGCGTTCGGAACAGAGTAACGTGGCACACATGACACTAACTTCGCAGAACGTGTCCACTATACTACCACGACTACGTGTATCTCAATCAAACGATGCCACGCATCTACAGCAGTTAGTGCAACCGTTCACGCAAGTGAACAAGAGGCGCCCAATCTGAAGCGTGCGCAACCCAGAATAACTACTAAATGGTTATTTCATGAACTCTATAATAGAGTTTCAAATCATTCTCAAAGCATCAAGAGTGATCATAATCTCCTGCTAAAGTGCTGCTACATTCTCCAGAGGCTCGTGTCTTCGATATCACATCGTCCAAGGGATAAAGTGATTGTCTTCTGATCAGATTCCTATAGTTGCACTTTTCCAGAAATCAATTGTACTCCTGTACTTTTTTTCTTAGTTTGTAATAAACTTTTTGTTCTTTGCAAACAAAATGGCGACTCTGCTGGGGACGAATTTTTCCTCCGACGAGAAAGTGACAACTCAATGTGATACCGCGTCAATCGGCAAAACGTAGAAGACCCTGGTCGTTAAAGTCGACCAGACAGCCTACGAAACCATGATCAATACTAGGGTGCCAAGCGCACTGCTGCCGCAGTTAAGAGCAAGACACACTCTGTTTGGACTCTTAAGTCCTCGACGGCGTAATCTCCTGCCTCTGCACAACTTGCGCCCATCACTACTTTGGCGCAACCTAAGGAAAACAGCCTTTTGGCTAATCCCTCTACTCCTCTGACCCTGAAATCGAAGGAGACTCTATCTCGATGCATTGCTGTCCAAAACAAGGGAAAGTGCCCTTCAGCCCTCTCTTCCCTAGCGCAACATGCACCTATTCCTGCCTCTGCGTAACTTGCGCCCATCACTGCTTCGGCGCAACCTAAGGAAAACAGCCTTTTAGCTAATCCCTCTACTCCTCCGACCCTGAAATCGAAGGAGACTCTGTCTTGACGTACTGCTGTCCAAAACAAGGGAAAGCGCCCATCAGCCCTCTCTTCCCTAGCACAACCTGCACCTATTCCTGCCTCTATGCAACTTGCGCCCATCACTGCTTCGGCGCAACCTAAGGGAAATAGCCTTTTGGCTAATCCCTCTACTCCTCCGACCTTGAAATCGAAGGAGACTCTGTCTCGACACACTGCTGTCCAAAACAAGGAAAGCGCCCATTGGCATTTTCTTCTTCGACATAATTTACGCATGTTTATGCTCCGGCGCAACTTACGCAGGTTCATGCCTTGGCACAACCCGTATGTACTTCTGTACTAGCACAATGTAAAGGGAAGCACTCTTTGCCACCAAATCAAAAGTTTAGTGAGAAATCACTAAATTAAGGAAAAGGTTCTTTAACTTCTCCTCATTCTGCTCGAGTCGTTGACTGGGTGGAAAGTACTGCTCTTCTTAATAGAGACAACCAAATCTCTATCAGGAAGATGAATTCCATTCAGAACAAACCTTCCATGTAAAAAGGAATTTTGCCTACTCCAAAGGGATCAGGACAGAATCTACCAACCTTATGTATTTCAAGATCCCGACGAGGCAAACTAGTAGTATCTCAAGTAGATACACCAGCAGCTCCCCTGTCAGACTTGCGCACCTATATAAACAGGTGCCAATTAGGCTCAACCTCGATAAATCACAAGATGCATCAAGTGCAACCCGAACCAGTTGCTAACTTACATCAGAGGAAGAATGCTGAGGTGAAAGATCCTGTGACTTATGCTAACCAGTTTAGCACATCCTTGTACACTCAAGGTACATGATACCTCAGGAACAGGAACCATGTCCCAAATATCATCAAGGACTACGTTCCTGTAACTTCCTCTCGTCCTATTAGTGACCTCCATGAATTCTTAATATAGAAGCGGAAGGTTACAAATCCATCATATCCAGCGGTGGTCCAACTACAAGAACATCATTACAACCACCATCATGAAGTTGTCATCAAATGCTGCTGTCAGTCAGCCAAGCGGTCCGTCTTTGACCGTTTGAATTATGTTCAGACTCCTGAACTAATCCTAGTAGACGAAGATGAACTACTCTATGCTTCTAGCAACATGGCATCTCGAAACACTGGTGGTAGAAAACGTCCAAGACAAAATGCGTCCCGCAATCCTAGTCAGCAATACTTAGATCGGATTCATGAATCCGGTGAAGGAGTATACCAATATACTTGATCAAGAAGTCTATATACAATCGGTCAAAGGAATCTTCTTGATTCAAACCAAGATTCTTTCAGTCAAAAAGATATCCATATAACTTATTCTGGGGGTAGTTCTTTATGTGACTTTGATGCTGACAGTGAAAGTTCTGAGAGGACCATATTTTCCACTAGCTCGTCTTCAAAGGCTAAAGAAGTGACTGCTTATGCCGTCGCAGAAGATCAAGATACCTCCACTTTCCAGTCAAAAGCAGAGAATTGCTGCTTTGGAGGCTAGTTTGAAGAACATGGCTGAGATGATGGCAGACATATATGTTGTGATTATGGCACAACATACAGTTCCATCAGTCGTGAATCTGATTCCGACTCAAGAACCTATGACAACATCAATTTCCACCAATATTGATCTGGGGGTACAATCTCCTCGCACTGCTTCCATTCCTGCGCAGGCTATTCCAAGTCAATCCGGTGCAGGGGTGGTACTTAGCATACGATACCCCCTCCTAACATATTGAATCAAGTTACTACTCCACAATCAATAGGAGATACTAATGAGGCCGTAAAACTTTTACATACTCAATTTGAAGCTTTCAAACAGAAGGATGGCCTGCAGAGGCTTGGGATCAAACAACCCTATCCCATAGAATAGAAAGAGGTCCAAGTTTCTCCTAAATATAAGCCCCCTACCATTATGCTATTTGATGGCAGCACGTCTCCAAGTCAATACCTCAACCACTTTAAAGTAATGACTGATCAACTTCAACCAAATGATGCTCTTCTTACTAGAGTATTTGTTGGATGTTTAGCTGGTGCAGCATATGACTAGTATCGTAGTTTACCAGACGGGTGCATAACCTCTTTTGCTGGCTTCAAATAAATTTTCTTAGAATGATTTTATGAGGGAACTAACGACATGACTATGTCTACTCTCATCAAAATCAAACAACGATATAATGAGATGACTGAACGTTTCATTGAACGATTCCGCCGTGAAGCACTCAAAATGCCTCTCGGAACTCTAGATGATTTACAATAGACACTTGCAAATCAAACTTGTTGCCTATAATCAGCATGTGGACAGGATCAACACAGTTCCAGGATTGGCCCTCTTTCATAATGAACGCCAAAGCCGCATAAGAGAGTGCTGACAAATTCAAGCAATTAGGCATTCAAATGCCTAATCTTGACAAATATGAATGCGCTACACCAAATAATAATGGCCGTCAGAACAATTGCAAGAGCAAGGAGACTTTAGCCATTAATCTCAAAGGCAAAGAAGCTCTAGCCATCCATATAAATCAGCCAACATCTGCCCATTCAACACCACCACAACGGACACCTCATCCAAAAGAAGAATACTCTTTTAATGAAGATGATATCATGAGTATCTTTGATTGCCTCATCAAGAGCAACAAACTCCAACTGCCAGAACCTAAACGGCCAGATGAAGTTGGTAAGACTGACCATCCTAAATATTATGTTTACTACAGGTTTATTGGACATCCAATTCGAGCATGTGCTCAGGATAAAATACAAGAAATGGTCAATTCCGGTACAATCACTCTCCAGCAAGATGAGAAAACTGTAACGGCTAATGTCGTATCTTTACAGTTTGGAGATTTTCTGGCTCAACTTGTGCAGGACGGTGTCATCCCCATCCCAAGAACTACTCTGGAGATTGTTAATCTTCCATCTGCACGGACAGATGGTTTTGTTCCTCTGTCTACTGATAAAGGAGAGATCATATGGATACATCCAGGTTTAGTGGCGGACTTTGAAACACCATCTTCTTCCACCAAGTCCAAAAAGGCCACTAAAAATAAATTATGTCACATGATTTCATTTGGTGAGCATCGTCTTCCACCTCTAACTGCTACCTTCATCCCAACAGCAGATAATCCTTCTTCTTCTTCCGCTAATAAGACAATATTGTCAAAATCAGAAGCCAAATACCAACCAGCTTTCTATCTGTACAGTCCACAATCTCGTGAACTCATGACGAAGATGGGATATGATCTACAAGAGGCCTCTGGTTTGAATCATGGAAAGGGGTCTCCTGTACCTCTTTCTCTATGTCTTTCTCACAACCAATCTCGGGTTGGTTTGGGTTACTGGACAAACTCTCCATCTCGCCGGAGGAAATCTTCCAGAAATAAGATCCAGGTAAAAAACTGTAATATAGTGTCCTTTGAGCCTGTATCCGAGGAAGAAGTCTTGACTGGTACTAGGTCTGGGAAACCTTACCTTAGGGACTATTAAGAAGGTCAAGAAGACCCCGCTTCAGCTCTGGAGGTTCCTCAAGCATCATCTTCTCCTACTGTCAATGTTCCGTCGGCTTCATCACCTCCGATAGAGCCAACTCTTCCTAAACCGACGACAGCTGACAAAGGAAAATAGCCTGTCCGTTTCGATAAAGTATTAAAGAAGACTCCAACTTTGGGACTTGAAAAGTCATATAACTTTAATATACTGGCTCAGCTGGCTAATACTCCGGTAAGATTATCAATATTTAAGCTACTCCGTCTTTCGAAGGAAACTCGAGAAACGTTGAGTGAAGCTTTAACGCAAGCTGATACTTGTCTAGCACTTCTCAAGAAACCAGAGGATGAGCCTATAACATGTCTTCATTGTTATAGTGTGATGGAGCTGATGCCAAACATCACCTTCACACAAGACGATATGCTGCTAGAAGATAATCGTCATGATCGACCACTCTACTTCACGGGATATATTGATACCATGAAGGTTGATCGTATCCTGATCGATCTTGGGTCTGCGCTCAGCATCATACCAAAAACTCTACTAGATGCATTGAAGATTCCTGTACATAATCTTTCAACAACCATCACGACAATCTTGGGATTCAATTCTGGAAGAAGTGAACCTTTAGAGAAGATTCGCCTGAAAGTTCAAATAGGCAATCTTCGTACGAAGGTTACTTTCTACGTGATCGGCAATCACGGCTCTTACAATGCTTTACTGGAAAGACCCTTTCTGTATGAGCATAACATTGTACCATCCACTTTACATCAATGTTTTAAATATGTGGATGCCAATGGAGGAGTCCAAAGGAAGTAACCGACCTGAATCCTTTCAGGGGGTTGAAGCATATTTTACAGACTTTCGGATGTACAAAGAGGAGTTCATGAAGTTGTATTGGCAATGGATAGTGAGGAGGATCAAAAACATACTGAAAGAGATGTTCTTGTGATCCCCGTCAAAGGACGTGCTATTTGTCCTTCTTCTTCGCAGACATTGACCATACATCTTTTTTCTCGTAACAAACAGCCTCCTGTTGTAGAAAAGGAACAAAGGGAGCTCACCTCTTCTGAGCCTCTTGTTATCGACCTTCGTCGTAACAAACCTTCTCCTTCTCCTTCTCCTTCTCTTCTTCTTCTCCTTCTCCTTCTCCTTCTCCTCCTCTTTATCAACCTTACTAAGCCTGCTGTGAAGGCTAAAAATCATGTTGTAAATGATGATGTATAAATTAATAAAGTAGCATCTCCTTTACAGTATACTGATGTCTTTTATTATACTCGATGTTATCTAAAAATGTTAGATAACTTCGAACCACTTGCCATAGGAGCAGTTGAGGCTTCCCGAAATGAAGTATTGCTCGAACCAATGCATGACTCTTTCTTCTTACTTTCTTCCAGGAAGAAAGATGAACTTCCTATACTTTTTAGTAAAGGAACAGAACAAAAGATCATGCCCAATAGTGAAGAAGAAAATCAAGATAACGGAAGACTTCAACTACGTCGTTATAGTCTGCAATCAAAAGATATCATTCAAAAGATGGGCTATAATTTTAAAGCTGGTCTCAATGGCGGCAAAGGAAGGCGAACTCCTATTCGTATTTCTGCTCCAAAAGGAAAATCACAACAATATTACAGCAAAACAAAGCGGAGATTAGGTTATACTTCACCAACTCTGACTCCAGAAGTCTCCGAGTCTGAGGAAGAAGAACGATCTAACTCTTTTGATTCTATCTCATAGGATTCAGACACCAGTGTAGGGCACGTCTATCGTGTGACTCTATCTTCTAATATGGTGACTGCTGAGTTCTCGAAAGATGACAAAGATTTTGCCAAAGCTTCTGAATCTGATCCTTGGGCACAAAGGATGGATGGGAGCTTCGCTTTGAGCAACGTGAGCCACCTACTGAAGATCAGTTAGTTCAAGTCAATATTGGAGACGAAATTTCCCCAAAACCGATATTTTCAGCAAAAGCCTCCCTGAAGCGGATAAACAAGAACTAATCCAACTCATTAGGGAATATATTGATGTATTCGCTTGGAACTATGAAGATATGTCGGGATTGGATCCTCAGATCACTACTCACAGGCTCAACATTCTGCCAAATACGAGGCTAGTCAAATAGCAACAATGTCGGTTTCGACCTGACATGATGGACGCCATAGAAGCTGAATTCAAGAAACTCATCGCCTGCAGTTTCATCAGAGAAGAACAACATCCGGACTGGGTGGCTAATGTTGTCCCAGTTTTGAAGAAGACAGGAAAATTCTGGGTTTGTATTGACTTCAGAGACCTTAATAAAGCCTATCTCAAAGACGAATTCCCTCTCCCAATCACTGATGTCATGATTGACAATACTTGCGGATTTGAATGTATGTCCTTTATGGATGGATTTTCATGATACAATCAAATCAAGATGCATCCAGAAGATGAGAAACATACATCTTTCCGTACTCCTCTTGGAGTTTATTGCTATACTGTCATGCCATTCGGTCTTAAGAACGCTGGTGCAACTTATCAGCGGGCCATGAGTACCATCTTTCGTGATCATTTACGAAAGACTGTTGAATGTTATGTTGACGATATTGCTGTCAAAAGTCGTCTAAACGAATACCATATTCAAGATTTGAGAACTATTTTCGATCTAATGCGCCAGCATTAACTTAAGATGAATCCCACCAAGTCATTTCTGAGAGTCTCTAGTGGCAAATTTTTTGGATTCGTTATTGCCTCTAAAGGTATACACGTTGACCATGAGAAAATTAAAGCCATTCAAGAGATGCATCCTCCACGCAACCTAAAAGAGCTACGAGGATTCCAGGAATGGCTTGCGTACATCAGAGATTCATCTCAAATCTCCTGGCCGCTGTAGACCGTTCACTCAACTCATGAAGAAAGGCGTGTCTTTTATTTGGAATGAAGAATATCAATGAGCATTTGAAGACATAAAGCGGTACTTGATGAACCCTCCAGTTCTAGTGCCTCCAATGTCAGAAATACCTTTCCTAATGTATGTACGAACAATGGACCACTCTTTAGGTGCTTTATTAGCTCAGAAGAATAAAGAAGGTCATGAATAGGCTATCTACTACCTTAGCCGCATGATGATTGGAGCTGAGCATCGATACACTCCAGTAGAAAAAGAATGTCTAGCTTTGATGTTTGTTGTTCAAAAGACGAGACATAATATCACTGGCTAAATTATTCATGTTATTTCTAGAGTTAACCCTCTCAGGGTCCTGATGAAGAAGCCCAGTACACTCAATTCTAGGCTTGCAACATGGGCCATATTGTTAACAATATGATATAGTTTATGTTCCTCAAAAGTCTGTTAAAGGTCAAGCCCTTGCTGACTTTCTAGCAGCTCATCCAGTTCCCGAAACATCTAACTTTACGATGAGATTCCAGATGAAACCTTGGAGTCCAACATGATTTCAGAAGAAATTCTTATTTGGCATTTATTCTTTGATGGTGCATCCAGAATTGGACCAAAAGGTGCTATTGTTGCTGGAGTTGGAGTCGTTCTCGTCTCACCAGAAGGGTTAGCTATCCAAAGAGCTTATTCTTTAGATGAGTCGTGTTACAACAATGTGGCCGAATATAACGCTCTGCTCATTGGTCTCCAATTGGCTCAACAATTAGATATTGAGTATCTTGAAGTTTACGGAGACTGCAAACTGATTGTCAATTAAGTTAGAGGCACATACGAAGTTCGATATCAAGATTTGGTTCCATATCATGATGCGGCAATCAGGATGGCCACTTCATTCAAAGGTTTCTTCATCGAGCATGTACGCCGAGCATGTAATACGGAAGCTGATGCATTCGCTAATCTTGCAGCAGTATTAGCAATTCCCGTCAGAAGGCAACAAATGATCGTCATCACTAATAGAGAGTTATTTTGTGTCCAGAATAACTTAAATATGAAAGTTAACAACCCAAACATAGAATTCAACAATTCAGTTGAAATTTGTGCCATTAATAAAGATTGGAGGACTCCTTTCATAGACTTTGTGGTCCAAGATATCCTACCTGAAGACCCTAAGGAGGCTACAACAATTCGACGACGGCCACTCAGATTTTACTACAATCATACTATAAAGACACTCTACCGACGAACGTTCGACGGCTTACTCCTACGTTGTCTTGCGGGGGAAGAAGCAAAACAAATACTTCGTGAAGCTCATGATGGTGTTTGTGGTGTACATCAACCTGGTCCAAAATTACAGGATCGCATTCACCGTATGGGCTATTATTGGCCCTCAATGGTATCTGATGCAATCTAGTATGCAAGAAAGTGTCGGGCATGTCAAATTCATGCTGACTTCATTCATCAACCGTCATAATTCCTTCATCCGACGGCAGCATCTTAGTCCTTTGAAGGTTGGGGAATGGATGTCATCGGTCCTATCAACCCTTCTTCGTCCAGAGGATATCGGTTCATACTAGCCATAACTGATTACTTCTCAAAATGGGCAGAAGCTATACCTCTAGTTGAGGTCAAGACAAGCAGCGTCATCAACTTTATCAAGCATCATGTGATTTATAGGTTTGGTGTTCCTCGACGAATCATTCACGATAATGGGCCACAATTCATCAGTCATAAATTTACTCGATTTTGCGATGACAACAGGATCAATAATATTGCTTCTACAGCTTACAATCCTGCAGCTAACGGGTTGGCAGAAGTATTTAACAAAACCATCATTAAACTCCTCAAGAAGTTTGTTTCTACCAACAAACGAAACTGGAGTAAGAAGCTTAGAGAATATCTATGGGCTTACCGTATAACTATACGTACTCCTACAGGCTGCACACCTTTCTCTTTAGTGTACGGATACGATGCTGTCTTACCATTAGAAATCCAGATCCCTTCCCTAAGGATTGCCATTGTCAATGAACTAACAACCGAAAACAAAGATCCCCTGAGACTTCAGGAGCTTGAAGCGCTTGACGAAACGGCTCCTAGCTCAACAACATATGAGTTATACCAAGCTCGTCTATCAAAAGCCTTCAATCGTAAAGTCAAGGTCCAAACATTTCAAAAAGGAGAACTAGTTCTAACCGTCAGACGTCCCATGACTATGATGCACATGAGCAAAGGCAAATTCGAAGCGAAGTGGGAAGGACCCTATGTTGTAAGCAAAGTTTTCTCCAACAGAGCATATCAATTGACTGGTATGGACGGTCGAGTCGCCATGATGCCCATTAATGGCAAATTTCTCAAGAAATATTATGTTTGAAGAAAAAGAAGAAACATCAACACAGAGACTCAGAATGTAAATAAAATTCCTTTTTATTTGCATAAATTTAAAACAGAAGGAAATACATAAAATTAACGAGGACCAGAGCCCTCTTGGTTGAAAACGTATTTCGCAAGAAGCTCGAAGACATTATTTTCCGATGACACCAGCAGTTCGCAGGCAGCCTTCCTCAGAGCTTCTTTCTCGGCAGTACTCCCAAGCTCCACCAGCTTGGCAAGAATGTCCTCCTGCTTCTGTCCAGTGACAGCCGAGTTTTCCCCGATTTCTGGCTGAGTAGGCGGCAGAGGCTCATCAAAAGGAGTGTCGAGGATGGCTTCGATCTTCGGGATAACTCCCGTCTCCTTAGCCATTTCTTCTGAAGACATTTACGAAGGAAAGAAAAGGAGTGAATGATGTTTTCAGAAAAGTTCCACACTATTTAAAGGCAGATGAAAGCCAAACATTCTGTCTCAGGAATCGAGACAACCTTTCCTCGAAAAGACATGTTCGTTTATCTTGTGAAAAGATCTTCATTCACTATTTATCTTGAGAATCGAAGCAACCTTTCCTTGAAAAGGCATGCTTATTCATCAGTTTTTATTTTATTTATTATCATTTATTTACTCTTTCGTAAATAAAGTCACAAGATAATAAATAATCAAAATCTGCCGTGGAGCTTATCCAAATCATCAATTCCGTCTTTTGAAACCCAGTTGTTTTGAAAGATGTCTTTTCCTTATGATAAATTTGTATTATCGCAGATATTGTCTTGTTAGACACGATATTCTGTCTTTTATAGAAAAATGAGTTCACGTCCACATTACCTCTGAATATATTTTCTATATCATCACATCAAAATCAAATCATAAAGAAGAGAAAATTATTCTTTATTCTTTCTTTAAAAACATAGATACATCTTGATGGAAATCTATTACATCTCAGATTTTTTATTCTAAATCTAATAAATGAAGGTCTATTACATCTTTGGATCTTGTTGATGCCAGTTCCTTGTCGTCTCGACCTGAAGCAATGAGCAAGACAATGGAACTAACTCTGGTCTTCTCTCTCAGAAAGACGAGGAGAACCCCAGAGTACAGCAGCTCAAAGATAAGCTGCTGTCAATATAACTGGTGGAGAAGAGACGACCTGTCATGAGAATTAGGAATAAGATCACCCTCATGATACGATTCCTAATTTTGTCTCTCCACCGTCCAACTCTCATGTATAAAGGCCCTTCCTACTATCTGAGAAAACCCTTCTAGAATATGGAGAGTCCTGAGCTGTCTGATTTTGTAACACCCAGTTTCTGAAATGAGGGTAATTTTGAAATTTTACATTTATAATCATTTTTATTGCTATTTAAATCATGATATAATTTTTGGTAATTTTAAAATCAATTTAAAACTGTTCTAAGTCATGGCTTGTGATTTTGATACCTTGCTAGTGTAACCTGAGAGACTGTCTGACCTAGAGCCTAACCATGTCATTAGGAATTTATTTTTACTTTTGAGCATGAGGGTATTTTGGTCATTTGGCCTCTTTGAATTATTTTATGATTTATTGCATTGGTGATTGTTAATTTTGACTTTTGCTAAGCTGTGACTTAAGAGATTGTCCTAGATTTTGACCTTGACTTGGTGACCTAAGTTAACATGGTATGGACCCTAGTCTAACTTAAGTCGACTCAAGTTAGGACACTTGGGATCAAGTTTGAAATAGGAGGATTGGTGATTTGGTCTATAGACTTGAGACTTAGAAATTTGTTCCATAACTAGTGCAATTAGGCCATAGCCCATTAGACTAAACCCTAACCCTAATTTTTCACTTTATGACCAGCCACTAGGGCTCCCCCTTCCCTATAAATAATCTCTTCCTTGTTCTTGCCTCTTTTATCAATTTTTTCAAGCTTTGGAGAAAGAGGTAAAGAGCCATCTTCCCCAATTCATAACTTTCTCATTTCAATTTCTTTTTGGCTCAAATCTTTTGCATTAGGTTCTAATCAATCCATATTTTATGTTCATGGAGAGAAATCTCAGGTTTGAATCAATTTGGAGATCTTGGCTAGCAAGGAGATTTCCCCCTTTTGAAGCTTTTTCATTGAAAATTCAACCAATAGGTAAACCCTCACAATCACCATCAAAATTCGATTTCTTTGCATGAGTGCATAGCCCTAGGAGTCCCCTAGCTGCTAGCATAGGTGTGGTGTCGAGTCGTATCAATTTCGTGTCCGTATCAGACACGTATCAGCTTGTACTGTTGAGTGTTTGTTAAAATGCCACAAAGGGTTTTAAATGGGTATTTTTGAGAAGTGTTTAAATAGATTTGTTGTATATATATACATATTGATTTCATGCTTGACTGAGCACGAATCAGTGTCCTTGCCGTGTCCAAACCCGTGTTGGACACATTGTACACTGGCTTGGTTCAATGCCCTGCTGCTCGGGGTTGACACAGGACACGACACGGAGACTCAGGCCCTAAAAATTGGTGGACACGGGGGCCTAGTGACTGACACAACACAGACAAAATTTTAGGCCATTTTATCGAGCGGATTGGGAGAAATCTCACCCGCATCGAATTGACACTGCACGTCACACGGTTAAAAACGCGCACTGATACGCGCGTTTAACTTCGACACGGCGACACGCCGACATGGTGCAGGGTGCTAGACCCCTAGCCCTAATATGGGTGAACCTACATGCATGAGCACGAGACACGGGTCGCCCTGTGTCGTGTCCTAGGGCGACCCACACGCACGTACGAGGCTGCTGTGTTGTCCTTTTCTAATACACTGTAAATTCGTGTTTGGACACGTTCGTGTCCACTTGCACGGACACGAATACTATGGTTGACACGTACACAAGTGACACACTATTTACCAACCTACTAAATTGATTATTAGTTTTTTTAAATTCGAATTCAGGAAATTTCCCATTTTTCTGATACTAGACTATAGGTTTAAATTCTGAATTTCGAAAACTGGTTTTAAACTTATTTCTAATTGATTAAATTGCTATGTTATTTCATCCATATTTATCTAAGAATTAGTCACATGATAGGTTTCATGTTAACAGGAATTTGGGTTGGTGAATTGATTTTCGAATTGGCTTGGGACTGATTCATGGAATCCTGAACTACCATGTGTTAACTGAAAAACTGAGAATCGACTGTCATTACACTCATTCACTCACTGCATTGCTCATATTGCACTCACTAACACACTCTCCTTACTCTTTTCCCTACTGGCCTGAGACACATTTTACATAACTGGGTTATTGGAACGCATATTTTGGGCTGAAAATGGGTTTTGAATACACGTTCGGATACTAAACTGACTGCTGATTCCTGAGGATTCGAAGTTGTAAATTGTTTCATTGATTGTGATTTTTGAATTAAATTGCCATGTTAATTTAAGTACATATGTATTAGTTATTGCAAGGTTGGTTATTGGGTTGTGTTTGAGGATGGGGATTCGTTTTGGTTGGCATTGGGTTAACTGGTAACAAATGTATGAACTGTCAATTGTATAAATTCCTGAGAACTAAGTCACTGAAGTTTAGCTAACACACAACTGAGATCACCATATTCACTCACTTCATCTACACACAACCTTAGCCTATGTATTCACTCATTCCAATCACTTATACACCCACAGATTTTACTAGGACACATTCACCATTATTCCTGTCATCCACACATTGTTCAGTCAATACATATTAGTCCAAATATGTGCCCTGCTTGCATTTTAGTTCATCTATTTGTGATCAGTCCACTTGGGTTTCCAACTGTCCAGTTCACACTATTGTGTGTTATCCACATGTATCCTTGAGAGTTCAGTCTCCTCATGTATCTTGTCTATCCCTTAGTTAAGTAGCAGCCCTTATACTAATATTCAGTGATGGCCTAACATCACCATATATTGTCCTTCCTTGAATGATCTGCCCTACATCTTTTCAGTCCACATTTCCTTTTGTTAGCCTTTGTATATGTCAATCTATATACCTACCATTGAATTCATATCTCTATGTGATGTTAGTAGGGAAAAAGTTTAAGGTAATATACTCTATAGGATTAATATAGCTATGTATATATATAGGGTTGGTTAGAGTCTTAGTATCATATTTTATAGTCCAGGGTATTTGTGCAAGGGTAGTTAGTAGTAGTTGAGGGTATGGCTTTAGCCTAGGTATTGGGAGTTCCTTAGCAATGCTAAGGTAGGTGGGGGTAACACATGTATTATAGGGATATGCATGTATGTAATGTATATATAGTTGGGTATATATTTGTGCTATATATGTTTAGGCTATGTTATATATATGTGATATAGGTATGTATCCTTGTAGAGGATGTTAGGATAAATGTTATGGTATTGTTAGGAATTAGGAAATTAGCCTTGTGTCCTAGTTAACCAATACCTAGACATGACTCTTAGACCAATTTGACTAGATGTTAACTTGGGTTGACCCAGAGTTGACCAAGTTTGACTTGGACATAGTTTGGCCTAGACAGTTGACCAGGTTTGACTTAGAGTTGACTTTGACCTAGATTTGACTTAGAATCATGTAGATTGACCATAAACTTTATTTACCTTATTTTAAACATATTAACCTGTACTGCTCTGTTTAGGATATTGTGACTCCGGTGCAGACATCTGATATTACACTACTCTTTTCAGAGTATCAGGCGAGTACATTCTCTGATAGTTCTCTCATTTACTTGTCAATTACTGTACTTCAGTTCTAGTTAGCTGTATGTGATTCTCTGTTACAAACACGTATTTTTTTATTTCTGAATCCATGTATGCGACACACATACTTACTTGTCTTACCTCTATTATTCGAATCACCATACGAATCACTATTCGAATCACCCTATTCGTATCTTCATATGTTGGTTGGACTTTTATTCGATTGATGTGTCGGATTTTGGATTCATTTGTATTAGATGGGCGGGAAAATACTTGATTAGACATGTGAACATTCCCACTATTCGAACCACCCCCTGTGAATATATTCGAACGATAGCCATTCCACACCCGGCCAGGTGTGTGATGTGCCGGATTTACCCTTAGCCGTTTACATGTCTAACTAAGTATTTTAAAACACACTTGGAGAATTTATTCGAATCGTTGTTAGAATATTGTGAATCACTATTCGTATCACCTTATTCGTATCACCTTATTCGATTCACCTTATTAGAACAATGATTAGAATCACATTCGACTCATCTTATATTAGACTCACATTGGAATTACACTAGACTTATATTTTACCATCTGAACTCATTATGTTACTCTAGTTCAGCTAGATCTTATTTTACCGTCTTCGTTGCTACGATTCTTCTCTTGTTTAGTTATTTTCTTTCCTTGCACTTTATTTGTCTTTCTTACCATCACCTGAATATAAACTGCCATATTCATCAATACAACTGTCTATAACTGCTTTATAGTTCGTTGTCATTTACTTGGGTTTTCTAGATGAGATTGTGCTCGTTCCTGTCCTGACTGGACCTGTTGAAAATATTACAGATGACTGCCCTGAGGACGTTTGCCCTACTTGCCTTGGAGCAGGAGATGGCTTAGCTACCTTTGGTCCCGACACTCAGGAGTGATCGGGAGACTAGCTAGTAGACTTGGTTTAGTTTTCAGGTTTTAGAATTTGAATTGTAATAACTTGAGATACGAGTTTGTATTTGAGTTTGTTTGAGATATTATTATTTAGTAGTTTTTAAATGTTGTTGTTAGTCTTTAGTTATAAACTTCTGTGTTATCTTATCGTGCTTAGACTGTGATTGAGATTTCATTATATCTATACTTGTCCTCCGTTCGGAGTTGAGATTATGACAAGTACATTATATAATTACGTGAGTTGTTGATTAGATAGTAACCTAGGACAGCGTTCTACCGCCGACACTGCGGCGTAGGCTGGGCACTGTTACGTACTCGTACCCTCACAGTGGGTACGGGTCGTGATACATTTTTAGTGGTGGCCCATGCAGGTCGAGAGTCACATTAGTGCGATATCGTGGTAGTACGGCGACTTAGTTGTACCGCTGCGAGCCTGCGATAGGATTGAGCGATAGGCTTCAACGGAGAGGTACTCAATCACAGTTAGGAAAAATTCTGCTTCAATTCATGCCATCTATACATCTTGTTGATTTATCTTCCTTGAAATTAACTGTCCTCCCTTGATTTATCATTTCTTCTCAGTATTGATTCCTTGTTTGATCTATCTCTAGGATGGTCGAGACTAGATCCCATCGCTCCGGACCGAGGGACACTGCTGAGAGGTCTGCCACCTCTCGTCTTGCGCAGCCAGCCCTCGATACCGCGGCACTAGTTCAGCCAGCTGGGGTAGGTGTTTCACCTGCCTTTGGAGGAGCCCCTCCACCAGTTCACAGACAGAGCCCGGTGATTCCAGAGATGCTCCCGCAACAACAACCACCTTCAGGGATAGTTGACGCAGTTCAACTGTTCTCATTCTTTCAGCAGTTCATGGAGGGCCAGCAGGCCCAGCAGCAGCGTCAGACTACGGTGTTTAGTCGGGGCATCGACCTGGCCCTGACAGTAGTTGAGAGGGTAGCAGCTCAGCCTTCGGCAGTTCAACAACCGCACCAGCCGAAGGAGAAGGGCATCCAGGATTTTTAGAAGATGCACCAGAGGGATTTTCGGGGTATAGAGGGCATCCTGTACGCCGATGAGTGGATAGAGCACATGGAGGAGATATTCAGATTGGCTGATATTCCGGCGAGGCTCCAGATAGAGGCGACGGCCAGCATGATGCAGGATCTGGCCTGTATATGGTACCAGACCGACCCGAGGGTTGGTACTATAGGGCAGACTTGGGCAGCATTCAAGAAGCTGTTCAAGGAGAAGTTCTTTCCAGATGCAGCGCTAGGAGCCCTCGAGACCCAGTTCGAAGCCCTAGTCCAGGGCAGTCAGTCCATGGAGGAGTATGCAGGAGAGTTCTGTCGTCTGAACAGATTTGTCGAGGGGTTGTCCGAGGCGATGAAGGCCCGGAGGTTCAGAAAAGGACTGGTCAAGAAGGTGAAGCTATACCAAGAGTGCCCGCGGCGCCACTTTTGAGGAGATCTTGGTGGGTGCCTTAGCAGCAGAGGATGATCTTGAGCTGAGGCTCAAGAGGGGACGGGACATTCACGGTACCAGTAGCAGTAGAGGCCATGCCAAGAGGTCTCACGTACAGATTCAGTAGATACAGGCACCGGTAAGAGTACAGCAGGCACAACATCAGCCAAGAGGGCAGGATCGTAAGGTACAGACTTGTGCTTACTGCAAGAGGGCAGGGCACGTTTGGGAGACTTGTTATAGGAGGCGGAAGGTTTATATGTTTTGTGGATCCGCTGCTCATCAGGTCAGGGATTGCCCTACTACACCCGTATATGACGGAGCACCGGGTCAGAGAGAGGGAGTTAGGCCACCTGTAGCACAGCACCATACCCAGAGGGGTGGAGCTTTTGCGATGGCAGTCGAGGAGACCGACGCTGCAGGTGATGGGTTAGAAGGTTCGTCTTCCTGTTTTTCTTCCCTACTTTCATGTGTGATTTCCCTTAGTACCTGCCAGGATATTGCTTGTGATTGCTAGATAGTGTAGCTACCTTGTTCGAGACTGTGGAATCACAACCAGTAGGAGTATATTGCATGTTATCTATCGACTTTGATTGATTGGGGGTTTGACCTAGGAAGGGTGCGATCATCTTAATTTCGAGGACGAAATTTTTCTAAGGGGGGTAGACTTGTAACACCCAGTTTCTGAAATGAGGGTAATTTTGAAATTTTACATTTATAATTATTTTTATTGCTATTTAAATCATGATATAATTTTTGGCAATTTTAAAATCAATTTAAAACTGTTCTAAGTCATGGCTTGTCATTTTGATACCTTGCTAGTGTAACCTGAGAGAATGTCTGACCTAAAGCCTAACCATGTTATTAGGATAATTTATTTTTACTTTGAGCATGAGGATATTTTGGTCATTTGGCCTCTTTGAATTATTTTATGATTTATTGCATTGGTGATTGTTAATTTTGACTTTTGCTAAGCTGTGACTTAAGAGACTGTCCTAGATTTTGACCTTGACTTGGTGACCTAAGTTAACATGGTATGGACCCTAGTCTAACTTAAGTCGAATCAAGTTAGGATACTTAGGATCAAGTTTGAAATAGGAGGATTAGTGATTTGGTCCATAGACTTGAGACTTAGAAATTGGTTCCATGACTAGTGCAATTAGGCCATAGCCCATTAGGCTAAACCCTAACCCTAATTTTTTATTTTATGACCAGCCACTAGGGCTCCCCCTTCCCTATAAATAATCTCTTCCTTGTTCTTGCCTCTTTTATCAATTTTTTTCAAGCTTTGAAGAAAGAGGTAAAGAGCCATCTTCCCCAATCCATAACTTTCTCATTTCAATTCCTTTTTGGCTCAAATCTTTTGCATTAGGTTCTAATCAATCCCTATTATGTTCATGGAGAGAAATCTCAGGTTTGAATCAATTTGGAGATCTTGGCTAGCAAGGAGATTTCCCCCTTTTGAAGCTTTTTATTCAAAATTCAACCAATAGGTAAACCCTCACAATCACCATCAAAATTCGATTTCTTTGCATGAGTGCATAGCCCTAGGAGTCCCCTAGCTGCAAGCATAGGTGTGGTGTCGAGTCGTGTCAATTTCGTGTCCGTATCGGACACGTATCAGCTTGTACTGTTGAGTGTTTGTTAAAATGCCACAAAGGGTTTAAAATGGGTATTTTTGAGAAGTGTTTAAATAGATTTGTTGTATTATATATACATATTGATTTCATGCTTGACTGAGCATGAATCAGTGTCCTTGTCGTGTCCAAACCCGTGTTGGACACTCTGCACACTGGCTCGGTTCAGTGCCCTGCTGCTCAGGGTTGACATAGGACACGACACGGCGACTCAGGCCCTGAAAATTGGTGGACACGGGGGCCTAGTGACTGACACGACACAGACAAAATTTTAGGCCATTTTATCGAGCGGATTGGAAGAAATCCCACCCGCATCGAATTGACATTGTACGTCACACGGTTAAAAATGCGCACTGATACGCGCGTTTAAGTTCGACACGGCGACACGCCGACACGGTGCAGGGTGCTAGACCCCTATCCCTACTATGGGCGAACCCACATGTATGAGCACGAGACACGGGTCGCCCTGTGTCGTGTCCTAGGGCGACCCACACGCACGCACGAGGCTGTTGTGCTGTCCTTTTCTAATACACTGTAAATTCGTGTTTGGACACGTTCGTGTCCACTTGCACGGACACGAACACCATGGTTGACATGTACACAAGTGACATACTATTTACCAACCTACTAAATTGATTATCAGTTGTTATTTAAATTCGAATTCAGGAAATTTCCCATTTTTCTGATACTAGACTGTAGGTTTAAATTCTGAATTTCGAAAACTGGTTTTAAACTGATTTCTAATTGATTAAATTGCTATGTTATTTCATCCATATTTATCTGAGAATTAGTCACATGATAGGTTTCATGTTAACAGGAATTTGGGTTGGTGAATTGATTTTCGAATTGGCTTGGGACTGATTCATGGAATCCTGAACTACCATGTGTTAACTGAAAAACTGAGAATCGACTGTCATTACACTCATTCACTCACTGCATTGCTCACATTACACTCACTAACACACTCTCCTTACTCTTTTCCCCACTGATCTGAGACACATTTTACATAACTGGGTTATTGGAACGCATATTTTGGGCTGAAAATGGGTTTTTGAATGCACGTTCAGATACTAAACTGACAGTTGATTCCTGAGGATTCGAAGTTGTAAATTGTTTCATTGATTGTGATTTCTGAATTAAATTGCCATGTTAATTTAAGTACATACGTATTAGTTATTGCAAGGTTGGTTATTGGGTTGTGTTTGAGGATGGGGATTCGTTTTGGTTGGCATTGCGTTAACTGGTAACAAATGTATGAACTGTCAATTGTATAAATTCCTGAGAACTAAGTCACTGAAATTTAGCTAACACACAACTGAGATCACACCATATTCACTCACTTCATCTATACACACAACCTTAGCCTATGTATTCACTCATTCCAGTCACTTATACACCCACAGATTTCACTGGGACACATTCACCATTATTCTTGTCATCCATACATTGTTCAGTAAATACATATTAGTCCAAATATGTGCCCTGCTTGCATTTCAGTTCATCTATTTGTGATCAGTCTACTTGGGTTTCCAACTGTCCAGTTCACACTATTGTGTGCTATCCACATGTATCCTTGAGAGTTCAGTCTCCTCCTATATCTTGTTTATCCCTTAGTTAAGTAGCAGCCCTTATACTAATATTCAGTGATGGCCTAACATCACCATATACTGTCCTTCCTTGAATGATCTGCCCTACATCTTTTCAGTCCACATTTCCTTTTGTTAGCCTTTGTATATGTCAATCTATATACCTACCATTGAATTCATGTATCTCTATGTGATGTTAGTAGGAAAAAAGTTTAAGGTAATATACTCTATAGGATTAATATAGCTATGTATATATGTAGGGTTGGTTAGAGTCTTAGTATCATATTTTATAGTCCAGGGTATTTGTGCAAGGGTAGTTAGTAGTAGTTGAGGGTATGGCTTTAGCCTAGGTATTGGGAGTTCCTTAGCAATGCTAAGGTAGGTGGGGTAACACATGTATTATAGGGATATGCATGTATGTAATGTATTATATATAGTTGGGTATATATTTGTGTGCTATATATGTTTAGGCTATGTTATATATATGTGATATAGGTATGTATCCTTGTAGAAGATGTTAGGATAAATGTTATGGTATTGTTAGGAATTAGGAAATTAGCCTTGTGTCCTAGTTAACCAATACCTAGACATAACTCTTAGACCAATTTGACTAGATGTTAACTTGGGTTGACCCAGAGTTGACCAAGTTTGACTTGGACATAGTTTGGCCTAGACAGTTGACCAGGTTTGACTTAGAGTTGACTTTGACCTAGATTTGACTTAGAATCATATAGATTGCATCATAAACTTTATTACCTTATTTTAAACATATTATAACCTGTACTGCTCTGTTTGGGACATTGTGACTCCGGTGCAGACATCTGATATTACACTACTCTTTTCAGAGTATCAGGCGAGTACATTCTCTGATAGTTCTCTCATTTACTTGTCAATTACTGTACTTCAGTTCTAGTTAGTTGTATGTGATTCTCTGTTACAAACACGTATTTTTATTTCTGAATTCATGTATACGACACACATACTTTACTCGTCTTGCCTCTATTATTCGAATCCCCATTCGTACTATTCGAACCACCTATTCGCATCTTCATGTGCTGGTTGGACATGTATTCGATTGATGTGTCGGATTATGGATTCACTTGTATTAGAATGGGAGGGAAAATACTGATTAGACATGTGAACATTCCTACTATTCGAACTACCCCTCTGTGAATGATATTCGAACGATAGCCATCCCACACTTGGCCAAGTGTGCGGTGTGCCGTATTACCCTTAGTCGTTTACATGTCTATCTCAGTATTTTAAAACACACTTGGAGAATTTATTCGAATCATTGTTAGAACATCATGTGAATCATTATTCGCACCATCTTATTCGAATCTCCTTCTTAGAACAATGATTAGAATCACATTCGACTCATCTTGTATTAGACTCACATTGGGATTACACTCGACTTATATTGTACTGTCTGGACTCATCATGTTACTCTAGTTCAGCTAGATTTTATTTTATAGTCTTTATTGCCATGATTCTTCTCTTGTTTAGTTACTTACTTTCCTTGTACTTTATTTGTCTCTCTATACCATCACCTGAATATAAACTGCTATGTTCATCAATACAACTGCCTATAACTGCTTTATAGTTCTCTGTCATTTACTTGGGTTTTCTAGATGAGATTGTGCTCGTTCCTGTCCTGACTGGACCTGTTAAAATTTTACAGATGATTGCCCCGAGGATACTTGCCCTACTCATTATGGACCTGACGAGGGATTAGCTACCTTTGGCCCCGACACTCAGGAGTGATCGGGGGACTAGCTAGTAGACTGGTTTAGTTTTCATGTTTTAGAACTTGAATTGTAATATCTTGAGATACGAGTTTGTATTTGAGTTTGTTTGAGATATTATTATTTAGTAGTTTATAATTGTTGTTGTTTAGTCTTTAGTTATAAACATCTGTGTTATCTTATCGTGCTTAGACAGTGATTGAGATTTCATTATATCTATACTTGTCCTCCGTTCAGAGTTGAAATTTGACAAGTACATTATATAATTGCGTGAGTTGTTAATTTGATAGTAACCTCGGACAGCGTTCTACCGCCGACATTGCGGCGTAGGCTGGGCGCTGTTACGTACTCGTACCCTCACAGTGGGTGCGGGTCGTGTCAGATTTGAGCGTCAGAATCACATGAGCTGTCTGATGTGAGTGTCGAAAGAATGCCCCCCACAGCATCCAGGTTGTCGATGCCAGTTCTGAAGAAGCTTGCCAACCAGACTTCTGCAAATATCAACAAAGAAAGAAAAGTCAGCAAAATCTATCAAACTGTGCACCTTTGATCAACAGGCCAACATCATCAGAGTCAGCCTATAGGCGCCTATGATAAAACACGCGCCTCTGACCGAAGTTAGGCACTGGATTGCAGTGTGCGCCTCTTCTCAAAGTTTCAGGTGTACGTCTAAAACACGCGCCTCTGACCGAAGTCAGGCACTGGATTGCAGTGCGCGCCTCTTCTTAGAGTTTCAGGTGTACGTCTAAAAACCCGTGCCTCTGACCGAAGTTAGGAACTGGATTGCAGTGTGCGCCTCTTCTCAGAGTTTCAGGCGTACGTCTATAACATGCACCTCTGAACGAAGTCAGGCACTGGATTGCAGTGCATGCCTCTTCTCAGAATTTCAGGCACATGTTTACAACATGCGCCTCTGACCGAAGTCAGACACTGGATTGCAATGCACACCTTTTCTCAGAATTTCAGGCGCACGTCTACAATATGCACCTCATTTCTATAAATCAGTGCCTGTCTTCAAAACAGTCTCAAGTAAAAAAAAAGTAGCGCAAGTTAAACAACAATTCATGAATGGCGCTCATGTATAAAAAAAACTACTGGTTCTTTGTTGGAACTTACCATCAAAATCAACTATGTTTGTGCGGAAGATCGTCGATGATATAAAGCACGGCAAACCAACATCCGAAGACGCGGTATGCAGAAGAACAACATCGGATTTTGGTGGCACGGAAAGGTTTACGAACGTTGAACTCTTGACCGCCGAGGGGTTTCTGCAAAGAACCATCGCCATCAACAGAAAGAAGAAATGAAAAGAAAGAGTTCATGGACATTTCTTTTTGATTCCTCCTATCAGGTATTTAAATAGCTTAAAAGATGTGAATGAGCACGTCATTATAGGAGCCTATCTCAGGAAAGACCTAAACGAAAGGTGCTCAAACCACACAAAAATTGCCACGTGTTCTTCGGAAAGTAGCAAACATTTGAGTTGGTCAAAATGGTGCATTAGCGTGCGCCACTAAACAGATCCCACGAAAAGATTTGCAGAAGGGTGCCAGAAATAAATTTTTTATTCTTTTCTTACATAAGAAAAGGGAAAACAAGTCCCTACAAAATAAGTTGCGCAAAAGACAAAAGGAAAAGTGGTGCCTCTACAGAAACCATTACTTCTTCCCATCTTCTTCACCAGCTTGGCGAAGAGAAGCGCCTAACTCGTGCATATCACGAATCCCTAAACGACGCATCAGACGAAGAAATCCTTCTGCGTTACCGTGCTCTTCAGAAGAGGACGAAGGACCACTGTTCAGACGATCAAAGACTGATAGGGTCAATCTAAAGCATTCTAACAAATTGTTTGCTCACAGCGATCGGTTAGCCTCGGACAGGACCGTAGGCGCAGTGTCAGGCCTTGTCTCCTAAACTTTCATTTCGGCATTAACGCCGGTTGCCATCTCCTTCTTCTTAGATGCCATAGAAGTACAAAAGTGAGGGATGAGTACAAAGACCTCTCCCTTTATATATGACCAACCAACGCTTCGTATTCCGCATGGGAAACTGAACATCATCAATGCAACTCGGGAAGACGAAGAGGAGATCGATTGTTTTCGAGAAGAAATTTATTATGACGGTTGAGCATTGACTGGCGCAATCCAAATAAAACTAGCATAATTCAAAGTATTTTAAAACTCTGAAGTATTTTCAAGTTTCGAAAACTTTTAAGGGGGTCTTGTAGAGCCTAAAAAATAAGATGTTTGATCATAAGATGGCGCCAAAACATTATATTGCGCCGAACAATCAAGTTACGCAGCTTCAGTTTGCGCCAACGCCAGGTTGCGCTGGAGTCAAGTTGTGTGAGAGCCATGTGGCGCACTTCCTCGAGAAGCTGTAACGGCGTCATCATTATCTGACAACTGACAGCACAGAGATTAAGGAAAATCCCTTCGAATCCCGCACAACGCGGCACTCGAGAAGACTTTGTCAGCATATAATTAATGCTGACAGCTGGTTCGCATAAGTTACTGAATGGCGCAAGGATTATTCAGTACAGCACAGAAGACCTAGTCAAAGGCGCCAGTTGTTAAGTTGTGCCTATGTGCAGCCTGACAAACGCCACTTGATAAACTCTTATTTTAAAACAGGGTGACGTGGTGCACAAGCCATCAACTTCACAGAGCGTGACCACTACACTGCCCACGACCACGCGTATCTCAAACAAACGATGCCCCGCGTCTACAGCAGATGGTGCAAACCGCTCGCACAGGATGTTGCATTGCGTCCACGCGCAACCAGATGAAGCTCGCACAGAGTAATCAAACAGTGTTCGGAACAGAGTGACGTGGCACGCAAGCCACTAACTTCGCAGAACGTGTCCACTACACTGCACATGACCACGCGTATCTCAATCAAACGATGCCACGCGTCTATAGCAGTTGGTGCAAACCGCTCGCACAGGTTGTTGCATTGCGCCCACGTGCAACCTGATGAAGCTAGCGCAGAGTAATCAAACAGCGTTCGGAACAGAGTGACGTGGTGCGCAAGCCACTAACTTCGCAGAACGTGTCCACTACACTGCCCACGACCATGCGCATCTCAATCAAACGATGCCACACGTCTACAGCAGTTAGTGCAACCGTTCGCGCAAGTGAACAAGAGGTGCGCAATCTGAAGCGTGCGCAACCCAGAATAACTAGTAAATGGTTATTTCATAAACTCTATAAATAGAGTTTCAAATCATTCTCAAAGCATCAAGAATGATCATAATCTCCTGCTTAAAGTGTTGCTGCATTCTCCAGAGGCTCGTGTCTTCGATATCACATCGTCCAAGGAATAAAGTGATCATCTTCTGATCAGATTCCTATAGTTGTACTTCCCTAGAAATCAATTGTACTCCTGTACTCTTTTTTTTAGTTTGTAATAAACTTTTTGTTCTTTGTAAACACTTGCAGACAAACAACAAGCATGATCAAACCAGGACATATGCAATGAAGAATTAATGATGGGTTAACAATGACGTTATATAAGAAGATTTCTCTGAACCGCCCAACGACCTACCCGGGGCCTCACACTTGAGGGTTCTGCTGCCCGATCAACGGACGGAGGTCGAGGGAACAGCACCCCCCGTGGGGATTCGGGGGCGAAGCCCCTGAAAGGTAGTCAGATTTTCAGGTATGTTTATCTTTGGACAACTGTCAAGAAAAAAGGCATCTTCAAGTCTGATCAAATGTCAGGAGAAAGGTGTCATCAAAAGGGCTATTGGTTTTTCTAATTTATTCTATATTTTACACTTTATTGAGTCTAAAAAAAATGTAAGAATGATCGGATCAGTACTGGCTTAGCTATTCTCAGTCCACAAAAATATAGCCTACCCATCCATAAAATTCATATCCAAAAGTCCACTTTCTAAAAAGCCCAAAAACCCAACAGATTTGGCCCAACTGTTCTGACCTAACCCAAGCAGAACTCGGTCCGATTTTGGCCCGAGTTCGGTCCAGGTCAGTTAAATTTGTTTTTGAATTCCCTCCAAATCAGCATCCAACGTTCGAATGCGAGATTTCTGCATCCGAACTCTGCCCGAATTCGGTCTACAAAAACACTATAAATAGAGAAGAACTTTCATATTTTTAAATCACACATTCATTCAATCTTCTCTTCTCTATTCATTCCTAAGTGTTTTCTATGATCCACACTTTAAATCAAGTCTATACCACTCTTAGCTAAGCCAGTACAGTTTCTGTTTAATCTAGAGTTTGGTGTTCAAGAGTTATATCGGAGGCAGCATTCAGAAAACATTCCAGTTTTCAAAATTGTCCTCTGGAGTCGGTCGTGCACTCGTCACCAAGCATGGTATTGTAAGAGACTACAAGCTCTCAATTAGCTTGTGACATAGTGGATTAACATCGAGCAAGAGTACTCGAGACTTGACTAGTCCTCTTAGAGGGATACCAGTATACATCGCTGTGTCGCTGAGTTTGATCTTCTTGACTCTTACTTTACTGTAATTTATTTACTGTCATTTACTTTTACCTGCCATAGTATATAAGTTTAAATTTTCAATTGGTGATATTTTTTGCTGCACACGCACACACTCTATTCATCCCCTCCTCTATAGGTGCTCAATGGTCCTACACGTCTATGTATTGGAATTAATCCTAAGAAAAGATTAGAAAGACCACTAAAGAATAAGTTGCACTCACTAAAATAATGTGTTGATTTTGTAAGGGTGGGCGAGATGCTCCCATCAGTACGGTTGTATACTGACACCCCACTGTCACACCCCAGAACCAGAATACTGGAGAGCGGGAGAATGACTCAGCCAGCTACGTATTACGGGTAGAAGAATACCGTATAATACGATCAATGATGTCTAACCAGACGAGGGGGTGCATACTACATGAAAGTCTTACTATGGTCACTTCACATCTATTGTCTCAATCATTCAAACAAGAAGCAAAAATAGAGAACATGTAAGATAAAGCAGTAAGGCGTCCCAAACGCTTAGTCAAAATGTTCTTGAGATCTGGCTTTACAAAACATAGCCAGATGATATAGCAAGTATACACAATTGTTATCAGCTGCAGTCTGACTTAGTTACAATTATGCAAAGTAAGTACAAGACAATCCGACTAACATGTCGGTGCCAAACGGCTAAGTATAAAGTAAATAACAAAATGAGCGGTGGAGTAAGGAATCCACTCGAGTCCTCCTGCGATCATTCCCCTAGTATTGACCATCTTGGAGGTGGAAGTAAGCTGAGTCCTCGGGAACCGGCTCTAAATCTGGCCATGCAAAACCAGAGAGGTTAGACCTCTAATAGCAAGTACCACAAGAAAGCACGATATGAAGGATTAAACCAGTAAGTAAGAGAATATAATAATAGATCTCTGCTTTCCACTAGGGTTCACATAACATCACGACACTTCGAACCAACCTCCCAACCAAACAAGGACAGAAGTTGGCCCGTCATGTCCTGATATTCTGATCATCTCAGTTAGGCAACAGAGTAGGTACAGTACACAAACAAATCATCTTGAACGGCCAAATCGACTCCTACGGCTTGCTATTGTGAGTCCCAAGTTATCCTGGAATTATGCAAATAGGGATTCCTCACTTCTTACTATGTGCAAGCAAGGCTAGTCTATCCAGTCAATCAATTGCGCCAATCATGAATTAGACGAGTCCCAGTGGGACGCCCGTCATCAATATACAATATATAATAATAATATAAGCAGATACCGCTCCCTGTCCGTGTGGCAGGTTTACAGTATCTGTGGGGACCAGCCGGCCTGTCGGGCACTACTAGTCCCAAGA
Source organism: Iris pallida (assembly GCA_029216955.1). Taxonomy (NCBI): domain Eukaryota; kingdom Viridiplantae; phylum Streptophyta; class Magnoliopsida; order Asparagales; family Iridaceae; genus Iris; species Iris pallida. The sequence continues at coordinate 51,221 of JANAVB010018202.1, read as the reverse complement.
GGGCTGCCATGTAAGAACTCGGGGATCCATTCTCTCCATGCAATCATTATTTTATTTAACTTAATAGTCTCTACGTTGAGTGAAATCCCATATCGTGGACCATGGTCATTCAAATGAGTACTTTCGTACGGGGTACGATATGCGCAACTCTACAACGATACCCGTGCGGCTAGGTTGTAGGTCTTATATAGCGTAATGCAACAATCAAATCTAACCACGGAGTAATCATGCCTTGACCATAAAGTACACATGCTGCTTTGTAAAAAATAAATAAATTGAAGCCTGCACATGCCTGTATGTCAATGTTCGGGATCGGCTAATCGATTACAATAGTTCATAACATGAACGTGTCTCATTCATTTAATTCAATAAGATGACTAGCCAGTCTCTTAGTTCCAACTAGGAACGCATGATCAATTTTAGTCAAGATAACCATTATTATCAATGGTGACAAGGCATGAAAGTCAATTAGTAATTAAATGGGGTCGAGTCTATAACTCTCAGGGTTAAGTTCCAGTCTTACTGGATATCCATAAACCAATCAAGACACAGGACACGTTCTACACAACCATATATATTAAAAATATTATCATGCTAAGATTATCGAGTTTATAAAAAAAAGGTGTAAGGATATAATAAGAGAATTATCATGCCACCATTAAATGAATAAATTATAGAATAAATAGAAACACCCAGGTCAGGAAGTCACGCCAACAAGTCTATGCTAAGGCCAACAAGTCACGCCAACAAGTCTATGCTAAGGCCAACAAGTCACGCCAACAAGTCTATGCTAAGGCCAACAAGTCACGCCAAGTCTAGTAGGTAGGAGTGAGCGTATAAACAGCGTGAACGTGAAAAGTGGTTCACGTTGGCACGCACAGCGTGAGCGTGAAAGGTAATTCACGCACGCACAGCATGAGCGTGAAAAGCGTGATAAGAAATTCACGCACGCACAGCGTGAGCGTGAAAAGTAACTCACGCGTGTACAGCGTGAGCATGATAAGAAATTCACGTACGCACAGCATGAGCGTGAAAAGTAACTCACGCACGTACAGCGTGAGCGTGAAAAGTAACTCACGCACGCACAGCGTAAGCGTATGAGCGTGAAAAGCGTGATAAAAAATTCGCGCACGCACAGCGTGAGCGTGAAAAGTGTGATAAGAAATTCACGCACGCACAGCGTGAGCGTGATAAGAAATTCACGCACGTACAGCGTGAGCGTGAAAAGTAACTCACGTACGCACAGCGTGAGCGTAACTCAAATGTCACGCTAACACGTAAAGACGTGAGCGTGGCTCAAAATTCACGCTGACACGTAAAGACGTGTGCGTGACTAAAAATTCACGCTAACACGTAAAGACGTGTGCGTGACTAAAAATTTACGCTGGCACGTAAGAACGTGTGCGTGACTAAATCTCCCGAACTCCAATCTTATGGAACCTTCGTTCCAAGCCAGAATGAGGTTCCCATGGTTCAGAATGGTATGAAATGAGAAGCTCTTCACCATGAAACTATCTATTTCCGAAAATACGCCAATTTGGTAGATCAAAACCCATGAACAACCGAGAATACAACAACTTAGATCTAGAAGAAACAAGCCAAGAAATCAAAAATGCTAAGTACTAAACTCTCTTAGGATCACAAGAGGAAGACAAATGAACCATAAAAATGGGTGAAGGAGAAGCAAGATGTACTTGCCTTCTCCTGGTAGGTGGAAGAGAGTGATGAAGAAGAAGAAGAAGTAATGGTGAAGGAGAGTTTATGAAGAGAGAGAATGGAGATGGGGCTTTAAATGGAAGGGGTGGTGGTAGGTGGGGGTTCGGTTCATGTGAACCACCATGAACCCGAGAAAAACTCTCCTAGGCCGAACCTAAAAGCAAGACTAAAAGCAGAGAATAACAGCAGGAAATAAAATGCAGATAATTAATTAACATGAAATTAAAGGAATTTAAATACAGGATAATACATGATAAATATTAAATAAATGTATATGAGTTGTATATGTATAAAAATACGCATTCTGGGAACGGGGAGTGACACCCACCAATTTTTATGTGCAGGTTCAGGTACTTGCTCGTTCGGGACGGAGCTTGGACGTGCTGAGGCATGGAGTTCCTCGGCATTTTCAGGTGTGCAGCCGCGTTGGAGTCTTCACTTATACGAGACATAATATATGGACAACGCCTTCTGAATCATTCACAAGTTGTAAGCCTTCGGGCAAGAGAGATTGTATTGTAAATGTGTGTGTGTGTGTGTGTGTGTGTGTGTGTGTGTGTGTGTGTGTGTGTGTGTGTGTGTGTGTGTGTGTGAGAGAGAGAGAGAGAGAGAGAGGAGTGATTTGTACCCAGAGAGAACGTGAGTTGAGTGATTGTAACCTTGGGTTCGAGCCGTTGTCACATTTTGTTAATATCAATAAAGAGCTTTCTTTGTATAACTTGTGTACATTCAACTTTTCTGCATTTGGACTTTTGTGCGACGACCCCCATCATTAAGCTGCTGTAATCAGCCGTTATTGAAATCGCCTTGCACGAGCGTAACTTAGGCTCGCGTGGCATTACGTCCTAGCGAGGACGATCGGTTCTGCGGAACTGGGACGTGACAACTAGACCACTGGGTCATTAGCATACTCTTGGTTAGTTTGAGGTTAGATCAGTTGCATTAAAGTTGCTTGGGTCTAGGTTATTAAAATATAATTATAATAAAAAACTTTATGATATTAGTGGGATTTGAATCTTGTTCTTTATTGATATTAGTCTACGATACTAATCAACTAAGCTATAATATATTTTAGACAAATATGTCAACTATTAAATATATCTGATTATTAGTATATAATTTATTTTATGTCATTATATATTTTTGAAGATATTTATATTCACGAAACATGGAAATACAATTGGTTCATGAATGTAATTCCAAAAAATTTAATTATTAGGATATACTATTTTTGGTTGTAGAGCGTTCTGCAAACCCAATACATCATAGAGTGTGTGTGTGTGTGTGTGTATATATATATATATATATATATATATATATATATATATATATATATATATATATATTCATTTTGAGGTGAAGCCCAAGCCCAATTACTTGTATATATACTCTTGGCTAGATTGAGGTAAAATTAGCACGATTCGTGCTGCTTGGGTTGGGTCAGTAAAATATAATTTTTAATAAAAATAAATTATGATGTTAGTCTACCATACTAATCAATGAAGCTATAACATGCTTTAGACAAATATTTCAACTATTAAATATATGTAATTATCAATGAAAAGTAATATATTTTTTTTAATATAATTATATATCTTTGAAAACATTTATATTTTCATGAAACGGGGGAATACAACTGTTCTTGAGTGTAATTCCAAAGAATTTAATCATCAACAACATAAAATTTTCGATTATATAGCATTCGGCATACCCAATATAACCTAATGTTATGGTTCCGTTTTGAGGTGAAGCCCAAGCCCGAGTCCAAGCCCAAGTCCAAGTCCGAGCCCAACTAGCAGTGCGTATTATGTAGGATTTAGAAAACTGGAAATTGCTGAGAAACCCAATTTCGGGATGGGCTTTTATGAAATGCCCACCCGCTGGATTATTTTATGAAATACCCAGAATTAAGTATTTCCACGTTAAATTCTATCTAGATGCTCTGTATTTACAAAATTTGCCATTATCATAGTTCCAAAAACACCCTTTCGTGCAAATTTGGACATCTATATATAATTTTGAATTCGCAAACTCAGATTTGGATTGGGAAATTCGTATTCTTCTTCTTCTTCATGAGAAATTTGAAATCCATTGATATTATCTTTATCATAGATTACAAAATCGTTCGTAGTTCACTGTGGTTTTCGTCAGTCGAACATCGATCATCCTTCATCATCATCGATCATCATCATCATCATCATCATCATCATCATCATCATCATCATCTTCGTGGTTTCCGACGATTAGGTCAATTGTGGAGAGAATATCTTCTTCTTTTCTTTTTATATATCTTAAAATAATGTGAGAGTTCAGATCTGTAGAAATTCATCCATCAGCTTCGTTATCTCGAAATTTATGCTGAATTTGAATCTGTTATGAAGATTATTAACTTAGAAAATGTTAGAGAGATATTAATCTTGTTATTTTGTGCGAATAGCATTCTCCGTTATATTTTAACAGAGAATGACAATTACTTATGAGAAAGATCATCCTCCGTGTATTTTATAGACGGAGAATGATCATTATCCATAAGTTACAGACAGATAATAATCATTCTCTGTTATATTTAGACGGAAAATGTCTATTCTCCGTGTGTTTTAGACGGAGAATGATCATTATAAGTTAGTTTCGAACGGAGAATATTTATTCTCCGTTATTTTTAGACGGAGAATAATCATTATTAGACAATTTTATTGTTCTATTTGTGACCTCTTATATTTTTATGTTATCAGGGGGGAAGGTATGGAATCAAGTTGTTTAGTTAACATTTGTTTCAAGGGAGACATAGTTTCCTGCCGTGTCACACATGAAAGTACCGTAGATTTTTTAAAGATTAAAGTGTGCGATCGATGGACTTCTTTGGATCCACTTTCCTTCCGTTTCAGGTTTTTGCACTCTGATGGGACTGAACTGTATGTTGAAAGTGATTTTTGGCTTCGCTCATTGGTTGGTGGTTTTAACGGTACTCATGATGTGAGTTTTGATCTATTTGTGGAGCAAATATACTCTCCATGTTCTTCATCAACATCTTTTCCTTGTCAAAGCTTTCACATAGGACCTTCGTCTTCCTCCTCTAGTTCTTTGAGTAGATGTTCTCCTACTGTAAAGGACAAACGAGTAGTACAATTTTATGAGGGCTCAACTGAGACAGTGAAGAAGAGGAAATCGGATATGTGGCCTGGATCAATTACTGGTGTTGGTCATATTTTTCTAAATGGTGTTGAAGAAGTTAGGAATGCTGTTAGAAAGGTATGTTTTGAATCTCGTCATCCATTCCACATTTTGAAATCTGAGCCGGAGAGGTATACTGTTTGCTGCAAGAATTACAAGACACATGTTTGTTTGTGGAGCTTCCATGCTATATCTATTTCGAAAGATAATCAAATTTTTGAGGTGAAGAGGTATGTGGGAGAACATAATTGTGGAGCTGGCTATATAGATAAAGGTAATCTGGTTGTTCCAGCAAAGTTTGTGAAAAGTTTGGTTAGTGACATTGTTCGGATGCATCCTAAAAAGTCCGCAAAAATCTGTTGTCAATGATTTCAAGGTCGACTACGGTTTATCTGTTACATATGGACAGGCATACCACGGAATTAGGCTGGTACACCAGAAAATGTACGAAGATGATGTTAGATCTTACAGTGACTTGTGTTGGTATGTCAACAAGGTAAAGGAAACCAATAATGGTTCCGTTATCGACTTCCAGAAAGATGATTCATCAATGAGGTTTGAGCGGCTTTTTCTTTCATATGGGGCTTGCGTAGAAGGCTTTCAATATTGTCGTCCAATGCTAGCTATATTTGGATGCTACTTTCCTTACAGGGAGGTTTAGAGGATGTTTGATGTCTGCTACAGCGAAGAATGGTAACCAAAAGTTCTACCCTCTTGCATACGGTATAGTCTCAGGCGAAGATGGTGACAATTAGGAATGGTTCCTTAGAAATCTAAAGAATGTTGTTTGATGTAGTAGGCGTATTATTTTTCTTTCGGATCAAGGCACCGGTCTAGTTTCTGAAGTCCCTAAAGTGTTTCCTAATGATTACCATAGCTATTGCTATTATCACATGAAGAATAACATACCGCTGAAAGAGAAAGAAAATGAAAGAGTGTATCCGCATGTACTTGAAGCTTGGAGGCAAGCAGTATATGCTCTAACTCCAGGTGTGTTAATGAGACAGATATATGCACATTTTCTATGCATTTATCATTAATTTAACACGGACAGTGACCATTCTCCGCGTCAGTAAGACGAAGAATAGTCATTCTCCGTATGTATTACACGGATAATGACCATTCTCCATCCTGCATAGAACAGATAATATCATTCTCCATTAGCTTTTGAACGGAGAATGGTATTATCCGTCTTGCATAGTACGGATAATGTTCATTCTCCGTTTTCGTCACACGGAGAATGACCATTACCCGTCTTGCATAGAACGGAGAATATCATTCTCCGTTAGCTTTTGAAGGGAGAATGGTATTATCGGTCATGCATAGTACGGATAATGTTCATTCTCCGTTTCCGTCACACGGAGAATGACTATTATCCTTATTTTAAACACGGAGAATGCACTTATTTTTAATAATCTTGTGAATTGACCTAATTCTTTATTAATTATTTGTTTTTCTGTATAAAGGTGGGTATAGACAAGCAATCAAGAAGATTTATGATCTGAATTGTGGTCATGTTGTTAATTGGATGAATAAACAAAAATCTGAACACTGGTCAAACGCATTCTTCCTGGGATGTAGATACGGTGAGGTTGCTTCTAGTTGTGCAGAGTCATTCAATGCATGGATAAAGGTTGAGAAGAAATTGCCTATATCAGCAATTGTAAATGTCATCCGTGTGAAGATGATGAAGATGATTTCAGATCGCCACAAGGATGCAATTGGTTTGAATAGCAAATTGACTCCATACGCTGAGGATATGCTGAAGCAGCTTACAGATGATGGCATGTGTTATAGGGTATATCGGTTCGGTGATTTCGAATTTGAGGTGATCGCAGATACTTCCTCCCACATGGTGAATCTTCTTGATTGTCATTGTAGTTGTCGTAGATGGAAGGTATATGGATTCCCATGCAGCCATACAATACAATGCATCAGAGTTGGTTCAGATAAGTCTGTTAACGACTTTGTGGAGCAGTATTGGACATCAGATTATTATCGGAAGTTATATTCATGTGCTATTCGTCCAGTTCCAGATTGTGAAAAACAGTTTGAAAATAATTCCACTGATGTTGTTCTACCCCCTGTTCTGAAACGTGGTCCTGGACGACCAAAAGCGGACCGTTATAAGAGCAAATATGAGAACAAGGGAAAAGAGAAGAGAAAGATAAGGTACCAGAATTGTTTTGAATTATGCAATCACAATCGCACCACTTGTCCTCTGCCTCCACGTGCTGCTACGGTGGTCGAGGGGGCAGCGCCCCCTCGTTAATACATACACATATATTCCTTCTTTTATATAATTTTTTTTTGAATACATATCTTACATTTTTTGATATCAATTGTAATAGTTTGAAATCTGCATATTTGATGTTTCACATATATATTAACAGCATAAGAACTTATTATCCGTTATACTCTCTGATTTTATAATGCATTGAATGACCATTCTCCATGATTTAACATGGAGAATGATCATTCCAAGCATTACATTTATATTTTAAAAACATATAACCATGAAAATGACTATTCTTTATGTTCAATTAATGAACATTTTTAGTTCACGTTTTCTGTATTTTTTAACACAGAATCAAACAACAGAACTTTAACAAAACATATTTACATATAGAACAATGTATATATTAACTATACAGAAAATGTCATCCTTGAAATACACAGAAATGGCATTCTCCGTGTAAAATTACACGGAGAATGATATTCTCCGTGTATTTTGACACGGAGAATGATCATTCCCCGTGTTAGATACGCGGAGAATGGCCATTTATAGGTCAAAATACAAGGAGAATGTCATTCTCCGTGTATTTTAACACGGAGAATAACATTCTCAGTGTAATTTAACATGGATAATAACATTCTCCGTTTAATTTAACACGAAGAATTGCATTCTCCGTGTTAGACACACGGAGAATTGAATTCTCCGTGTTAGACACACGGAGAATGGTCATTTCTAGGTCAAAATACAAGAGAAAATGCCATTCTCCGTGTATTTTGACACGGAGAATAACATTCTCCGTGTATATTAACACGGAGAATGATTAGAAAAACGGAGAATGGTCATTTCTAGGTCAAAATACACAGAAAATGTCATTCTCCGTGTAAAAGTAAACGGAGAATGGTCATTCTCCGTATATTTTAACACGGAGAATGATCATTATCCGTGTTAGATACACGGAGAATGATATTTCTAGGTCATAATAAACAGAAAATGTCATTCTCCGTATATTTTAAAACGGAGAATGACATTATCCGTGTGTATTAACACGGGGAATGATCATTCTCCGTGTCAAAATACACGGAGAATGGCCATTTCTAGGTCAAAATACAAAGAAAATGTCATTCTTCGTGTATTTTAACACAGAATCAAACAACAGAACTTTAACAAAACAGATTTACATATATAGAACAATGTAAATTAGTCGAAAAATTGAGTTTCATTACAAAGGACAACAAATACATTACAAAAGAAACCTGACAGACAGAATATATATAAGGAATTTCTTAGCCAATTTACATTGTCATTTTATTTTATGATACAAAAGAAACTGCACAGTCACTCATAAGCAAAAGCTTAGCCAAAGTTAACCTGCTCTTTACAATAATATCGTGAACTACTTTGTTTGTTCTCTTTTGTAAATCAAATGGAGCTTTCGACAAGTTTTCAATATAATACACAACATACAGCAGGCAGCTGGGTGATAGTTGCTGTGGGCAATCTTTAATAACCTTGAGCTCTGTTGTTTCATATTCCTGAATTGCTGGGCTTTTCTGCCTCATCAATGCAATCTTCTTCATTACAATTGGCTCGATTTTACTCTTCATGTAGTTTGCATCCTCGATTCCCTTAGCGCCCGTGTTTTTCTGCAATGAGTTGTAGTGTATCCAAACATAGGAGCTGAAGTTGAATGCCAGCAGTGTATAGTGTTTATTCTGTTCACGGAAGAGTGGCACGAATAGCCATTCGATGTCATCCTCCAACTCCATGATAAAATCTTCTATTTCAGCTTTGAAATTGTACTCCAGATGTTGGGTTTACTACATCGACATAGTAAACGGTACGCTGTTTTCCAGAAAAAAAAACGAAAAATAATATCATGAGTTAGTTTTTTACAACAATATTAGTAGGTGTACACATCAATATTTATTTCTCAGTTTTGATTCTTACCAATGAATGGGGCATCATGATTGCAAACCATTTATATTGTGCACCCTGCGAGCTTGACTGAATGGTACGTCTTGTATCAGCTTGTACTTCGTTCATAATCTTTATTGTGAAGTTCATAAAATTGGCCTCTATTTCATCCATATTTAATATGTCTTGTAATTCTTTAGCATTAAAGATCAAGGTAACATCATTGTTTCTTCTTCTTATTTTACAATCATCTGGAGCAGCTGTAAAGTATTAGTATACATTATCACTGCACATAAATTTAGTTTCGAATATGTTAATAATATAGGCTAATGATATAATTGTAAAAAAAAAAGTAACTCCAATAGAGAGAATGATCATTCTCCGTTATGAATTGGACGGAGAATGATTATTCTCCGTTAAAATACACGGAGAATAAACATTCTCCGTTATGAATTGGACGGAGAATGACCGTTATGAATAGGACGCAGAATGACAATTCTCCGTCCAAATATTCATTCTCCGTGTTAGATACACGGAGAATATCAATTAACTGTTCAAATGACACGGAGAATGATCATTCTCCGTTGTGAATTGTACAGAAATTGGTTCAAGTTTAGAATACTTACGTTGGAGACATCCTTCTTGGGTACACGATGCTCCTATATAGATGCTTCAGCTGATCGTTTGCTTGGTTCCAAAGCCTGAGTTTTTGACATTGCATCAGCATTTTTCCCTCTTTCACTAGCTTGGCTGTTTGAGGAGATTCTTCTTCAAGTTCTTCAGTTTCTGACATCTTCTTTTTATCGTCTACCTTCTCGGAACTGGAAGGAGCTTTTCTTTTCTCACCAGAAGTTACTTTCTTATTGGGACTGGAAGGAGCTTTTCTTTTCCGACCAGCAGCTACTTTCTTACTTGTTGTAGCATCAGCTGTTTTATTCTTTTCCAATGTGGTAAAATCATCATCCGCTGGAGCATTTGATTATTTTTTAATCCCTCCTGGTTCTCTTGCTCTTGTGTAATGTTTTTGAGGAACTGCTTTAGTCTCCCCAATCTGCAATGCTTTAGCCATTGCTTCGAGGTTAACAATTGTATCATTCTTCTGTTTGATTTTGTCATTCAATGATGCAACTTCCTCTAGAAGTTTGTTGTTATCATTAATGAGCTTTTCATTCTCCTTTTTGAGATTGTCTGTTTTTTCACTGATATAAAAACAAACAACAACAAGAGGTATGATATCAATATTATATAATCTTCTTTTTAAAAACAATGAAAAATATTATTATTCGTTTACTTTAATCCGGAGAATGTTATTCTCCGTGTCAAAGTAAACGGAGAATGATCATTCTCTGTTAGACTTACAAGGAGAATGGACATTCTCCGTATAATATAAACGGAGAATGACTATTCTCCGTGTTAAGATACACGGAGAATGACTATTCTCCGTGTCAAAAATACACGGAGAATGTTATTTCTAAGTCAAAATACAAGGAGAATGTCATTCTCCGTGTCAAAATACACGGAGAATGTCTTTTCTAGGTTAAAAATACAAGGAGTGACATTCTCCATGTATTTAACACGGAGAATGATCATTCTCCTTGTATTTTTGACACGGAGAATGACATTCTCCTTGTATCTAACACGGAGAATGTTATTCTCCGTGTCAAAATACACGGAGAATGGCCATTTCTAGGTTAAAATACAGAGAATGTCATTCTCCGTGTTAGAAACACGGAGAATGATCATTTCTAAGTCAAAACACACAGAAAACGTCATTCTCCGTTTACTTTGACACGGAGAATGACATTCTCCGTGTTAGATACACATAATTACAAATTAAAATTTTGAAAAAATAGAATATTTTACCTTTTAGAAGTAGCTCCTCAACACGTTGACGAAGCTTCTCATTATCAGCAGTAAGCTCAGATTTCTGCTTTCTCAGGGAGTCTAGTTCCTGTTCCGACCCCTTTGCCTCCAGTTCTTCAACTCTTCTACGGAGTTTCTCATTATCAGCAATAAGGAGCGATTTCTCGTTCCTTATAGAGTCTAACTCCTTCTCCAAGCCATCAGTAACGAGCCCTACATCACGTTGTTGGACTACATCTGCCTCTAGTTTTTGGGCTCTTTCTTGGAGTTGCTCATTCTCAGCGATAAGCTGAGAATTCTTCTCCAAGACACGCAACATATCTTCATTCTCAGCTATGTTTGTTGCTGGTGCTTGGGCTTCAGCTTGTGGTTCTTCTTCATCAACAGCATTATCTCCACCTTCTATACTATGCTGCTCTGCTGGGTCTTCTACTTCTTCAACAGTCAATGTAACAAAATCTTTGAATATCAATTCAGAATTCGTTTGAGCCCCTTGATATTCATTTTTGAGGAATATCGAGATTCTATTCCCATCCCATGTATAGAATCTCGGGTATGCGCTTATTGGTTTGTACTTCCTTTCTATCAGTTGACTGTGCTCTGCAAACCAATACAAGAAATATATCGTACAACCTTCAATCTTCTTGTACGATATCTCAATGTCCCCATCTTCAGCTTTTGTAACAGCCCTCTTTATGCTGTCCATGACGTACCCCAAAATAATCCGTGGCCAACAGATGCTTTTTATAACATCTATGCTCTCCACCAGAGCGAAGAACTTGTATGGCAAGTTCGACCCACCCATTCTGGTGAAGAATGCTGTTTGGCACAAGTTGAATACTATTAACTTGGCCAACTCATCAGGACTTGCATTTCTGTCCCCCAACAGCTCTAAGATCCTTTTCTTAACTTCTGCATTTGAGACTTCTGCATTTTTTCCCTTGGAATTTGTCAGCAATCTTTTGAAGTGTTCTGTACACATGCTGAATGAGTCTGCTGGTGGGGGGGTCTTCTGTTTTTCAATGATGATCTTTAGATACTTCTCATCAACTTTACTGTCATCATTCATTGGCAGACCGAAAATGGTTGCCATCTCATCAGCAGTTGGTGCTACCTTGACACTGCTGCTCAATTGGAAATATCCAATGTCATCTTCTTCCAAGTAAGTCCCCATCAGGTTCTCCAGACCTTGTGTGACTTTAGATAGTTCTGTCTTTTTCACCTTGGATCTGTAGAATACATCTACGAAATTGTAGAATCCAACATTCTTCAAGGTTTCAATAACTGCTTCAGGCAAATGGCCATACTTTTCCTTCACCTCATCCATAAGAGAGAGTACTGGGGTGAATGTTGTACGGAAAAGTCTTTCTTTGTTCCTGACAGTTTTTTCCCTAAAATAACAACAATTAGGTTTACGTCAACATTCTTCTTTATTATAATAAGGAGAATGACCATTCTCCGCTATTCAACCACGGAGAATCATCATTCTCCGTGTCAAAATACACGGAGAATGATATTCTCCGTGTATTTTAACACGGAGAATGACATTCTCCGTGTTAGAAACACGGAGAATGTTCATTCTCAGTACAAAATACACAGAAAATGCCATTCTCCGTGTATTTTAACACGGAGAATGATCATTCTCCGTTTACTTTGACACGGAGAATGGACATTCTCCGTGTTAATACACAGAGAATGAACAGTTATAGGTCAAAATACAAGTAGAATGTGATTCTCCGTGTATTTTAACACGGAGAATAACATTCTCCGTGTTAGAAGCACGGAGAATGTTCATTCTCAGTACAAAATACACAGAAAATGCCATTCTTCGTGTATTTTAACACGGAGAATAACATTATCCGTGTTAGAAACACGGATAATGCCTCATTTCTAGGACAAAATACACAGAAAATACCATTCTCCGTCTGTTTTAACACGGAGAATGGTCATTCTCCGTGTTAGATACACGGAGAATGGCCATCTATAGGTCAAAATACAAGGAAAAATGCCATTCTCCGTACGGAGAATGGCCATCTCTAGGTCAAAATACACGGGAGAAAGCCATTCTCCGTTTATTTTAACACGGAGAATAACATTCTCCGTGTTAGATACACGGAGAATGCTCATTCTCAGGACAAAATATAAGAAAATACCATTCTCCGTGTATATTGACACGGAGAATAACATTCTCCGTGTGAGAAACACGGAGAATGCTCATTCTCAGGTCAAAAAAAACAGAAAATGCCATTCTCCGTGTGTTTTAACAAGGAGAATGCCATTCTCCGTGTTAGATACACGGAGAATGATCATTCTCCGTGTCAAAAAACACGGAGAATAACATTCTCCGTGTCAAAAACACACGGAGAATGGCCTTTTCTAGGTCAAAATACAAAGAAAATGTCATTCTCCGTTTGTTTTTGACACGGAGAATGCTATTCTTCGTGTTTTTTGACACGGAGAATGTTCATTTCTATATCAAAATACACAGAAAATATCATTCTCCGTGTGTTTTAACACGGAGAATATTCATTCTCTGTGTTAGATACACGGAGAATGACCATTTCTAGGTCAAAATACAAGGGAGAACGCCATTGTCCGTGTATTTTAACACGGAGAATGACCATTTCTAGTTCAAATGACACAGAAAGGGCATCCTCCGTGTATTTTATAGACGGAGAATGATCATTCTCATTTGTCGCGTCAATATAAACGGAGAATGAACAGGACTCAAAGTTTTACCTTTTTTTTCCCTTCTTCTTGATCTTCTTCTTCTCCTCCTGCTACTTCTTGTTCTTGTTGTTCTCCGTGTTCTTGTTCTTCTACTTCTTCTTGCACTTCTTTTTCTTTTGTAGCTTTTGGTTTACGAGCAATCATCTTAACTTTTACCTCTTTTTTCTTTTGTTTTCCAACATCTACTTGTTCTCCGTCTTTTCTAACTCGGTCTACATCCATTGATGATGATTGCGACATTGAGTGAAACTTGCGAATGGAGATCGCTGGCGCTTTCTTGTAAGAAATTTCTAAGATTTTTGGAGGAGATGACCTAAAATCGAAAGCGAACAGAGTATGGAAGAGGAGGGAGCGATGGAAACGTTTTTTTGAAGAGTTGCTGGGTTTGTATGTAATTCTCCCTCTTCTGGAATCGAACCGTTTTTCTGAAGAGTTGCTGGATTTGTGGATATTCTTAATAAATTAGAAGGGCAAAAAGGTCATGTCGTCCCCTTTTATATATTTTTAAGATAATGTTGGGCACGCGATGAAACTTTCTTTTGCGTTGGATTTTTCATAAAACTTTTTAAATTTTTGGACATTTCATAAATTTTTCCTTTAGAAAATTAGGTGGTGCGACTGCGATCCACTTGCTGATTACAGATCCATCTTCCACACAGAGAAAGGGGAGAGAAAGGATCAACTCAATTAAGCTCCTCTTTTCCCCTTCCCTCTCCCGCGAAATCAAGAAAGAACATTAAAGAAAAAATGTGTAAAAAGCCTAAGAACCCTAACCCTAGCCATGGAGGAGGAAGAGAGGAAAGAGGAGGGGGAGGGGGAGGAGAAGAGAGGAAGCAAGCCATAGTGGAGGAGCTCTCCCGGAAGCTGAGGGAGGGCGATCCGCTAGCCAAAGTGGAGGCGGCGAGGGACATCAGGAAGTTCGCCAGGGCCTCCGCCAAGGCCCGGTCCGCCTTCGCCGTCCCCTCCGTCGTCGACCCCCTCGTCTCCATGCTCTCTTCGACGCACCATCTGGCCAAGGAGTCCTCCCTCCTCGCGCTCCTCAACCTTGCCGTCCGCAACCAACGGTCCGTTCCCCCCCGAACTCTCCCTTCTCTCTTGCCTCAGTTGATCTCTTGATCTCTCCATAGTTCCTTTTTTCCGTTACGGAATTGGACTTCTGTATGTATCGGACACTGACAAGGACACTCCGAGACAAAGTTGAGCATGCCACAGATGGTGCTTTGTAGATGTAGCTGTGGCTGTATCATGTCATATTCGTGTTCGTGCTTCATAGCTCCTTCTGGAATTTCACTTCAGTGACGATGTGATAAATCTCATTTCTGGTGGTGGGTTGAAGGTGGATTAGGGGAACTGTTGGTATTAAATGGGGGACGAGGACTGTGCTAGCGTGGCTTTTCTTTAGGAAACTTGTTATTTCAGTTTCTGTTTATTTGGAAAATATTAGATAAAGCTCCAGTTACTCATGGTGACAAATTGCATTAGCAAGGTTGTGAAAAGCGCTAGCGCTAGTCAGGCGGGCACCCGGCGCCTAGCCCGCCTGGGCGGCCGTCTAGATCTAGGCGATTCAAAAAAATTGTAAAAAAGATCCAAAAAACCTACTGAAAATAGCAAAAAAAAGTCAATAAAACCTCAAAACATGCATAGTCGGACGTTGAGGGGGACTAGGTAGGCGCCTAGGCGGCTATCGGACGAGCACCAGGCGCCTAGGCATCGCCTAGGCGGCCGCCTAGACCGTCTTTTAGAACAGTGGACATTAGAATAATCTAAAGACAAGTGCTTGAGTCAAGGTATAATCCTTTCTTTATGATAACATTCGGTCAGAAAGCTGAAAGGGGCCTGTCTTCCTAGACAAAATAGGCATAAGGACTTTATGGATTCTCTTGTTGAGTTTTGAATGCAATACAAATCTCGAGGGTATCTATTTATAGATTTCAAGGGATATGTAGGAATCCCTCCAGGACATACTTTGAACCTTATGCTGGAGGATCTTTTGGTTAAGATCTTTTTGGAGGTTGCACCAGATTTGGTTGTTACAACCAAGTCATGGTGGATTAAAATGTTTAGGGTGCGTTTGATTACAAGGTGGAAAATACGTGGAAAATAAATTAATTCCATGGAATTATTTTACTAGGAAAAAAATTCTATGAAAAAAATTCCACGAAATTAATTTGAGTGTTTGATTGTTGTTATTTTCCATGAAAAATAGTTATTTTCTATGGAAATTGATATTTTCCTTTGGGCTGGGCCAGTTTTATTTTCCACCATTTTGAAGGTAAATATGGAAAATGGTAGATTTTTGGAAAATAATTCCATGGAAAATATACGCTATCAAACACTACAATTGGTGGAAAATTTGTGATGGAAATATTTTCCATGGTAAAAAAGCTCAATCAAACACCGCCTTAGTTACAATTGTTCCAAGAGATCGTGGTTAGATTAGGCTGAAATTTGATGGCTGCAACAAAATAAGATTTTTAGCCAAATCATGACAATTTCTTTTCTTGTCTTACTACTATCATTAAGACCCTTTAGGGCCATTCTATTCATCCAAGAATTTTATGAAATCTCGCCGCCCTATTTAAGGAGAGAGACCACCAAATTCCACTTCTAATATTCTTCTTCTCCTTCATACGGATCAGAACCAAAAGCATAATCTTTGGAACTAACAGGCTTCTTGAAGCCAAAGATGTCTTGGGGAAACCAAGAGGTTTCATGATTTTTTTATAAATGGATGCCTCTTAAATGCTAATCAATAACTCGTATTAGTTCTAAATAGTATGTACATTTCTATGTGGGAAAGTGCATGTGTCTACGGTAACAGAAAAATAAAAAGAAAAAAGCCATCCTAGATTGGACATTATTCAAGTGGCAAAATGTTGTGCCCACATGTTACTTGTGCGAGTGCAACTCCACAATGATGCATACATGCAAAGTGCACACCCCACACACCATATAGATGGAGTTTAAGAACAAAATCTTGTTTAAGCAATACGGTAGGATTTGAATAATTCCGTATGTCTAAAATTTCAGTAGGAAGAAAGGGGAAGAATAGGGGGAGGGTGTCAATGTATTTTTTAACCAAAGTGTTTATATTTCATTATTTCTGCCACCAATAGCCATAACAAATACGGCATGGGATATCGATGTGTCATTGACGAATTGCAGTCTACCTGCCAGTTGGAGTTGAAATTAGAATCGTTGCCAACCAATGCCATTTAAAGATGGATCATTAATTATCGAGTAGAAAATTACTTGAAAGATAGAGGAACGTTAGAACTCTAATATTCAGCTCATGAGCCAACACAAACACTCTATTATCTCTAAGTTTCCGTTTGACAACGGAATTTGGAAAATGGAAACTCCTTTTTGGTGGAGATAGGCCTCCAAACTCCAAACAATTTAAATTTGGTGTATTTGAGTGTGTTTTTGGAGTTAAAAAATGAAACTACACTTCTAAATCTAAAACACTCTCCATATTTGGAGTTAACAAGACTCTAATGTGATTGGATTTTTGTGAAACTCCATTTAATTCTCTCTTTTGACAAAATTCCAATACTACCTCCAAACACTCCCAATGCCTCTCAAGTAACCCAATTTTCTGAATATAGTTTCATCTTTCCAAACCCAATTTAAAAACTCCAAACTCCAAAATAAAGTATATCCAAGTCCATCTTATAAAACTTTGTTCCTAAACTAGACCTAGACTTGAGTCACTAGACCACTGTAATCAACGGCAGTAACTTGGTTTAGTGGATAGTACTTGACTCCTAATCAAGATTTGAACTCCTGAATCCAAAGATACACGAGGAGTAAGAGATTTTCTGAACCACAAACATTATACCAAGGTTTAAGAAGTAGGAACAACTGATACCATGTAACCATGATATGTATCACATCCAATTTGATTACAACTAACTATTGAATGTTGCTATCATCCAAAACCATGAATGTTTGGCGAATTTGGAAAACAAGCCGAAACTTCAAACAATCAGACTCTCTCAAAATCAAATAGGAAAATTCTTGAAGTGGGTTAAAAACTTTTTGAAGCAGGCACAAACTTTCCAAATTAGTCAAACTTTGTTTATTGATATTTTATTGGAACTATGTGATACTTTTGGTCAATTTTGGGATCTTTAGATCTGTACTTGGCCGAGCTAAAATCGGAAATCAGGCCAAACATGTCATCTAAATTCGTATTTGTATCTAAAGATCAAATTATGATTTAAGACCTGTCCTTCAAAAACAAAGCTGGCCTGTTTATCCTACATCAAATCTTTCCCTCTTAGAATTTGTTTTTCAGTCAAATTTAGATTTATCTATTTCTAAAACAAGTTCGTGGAAAGTCTGGTTGACGTTCATATTAGATGCAGTACATCCATGGTTGTAGATACTAGATATATCGGTCTCATAGGTAAAACAAGAAACTTCTGCAAATTAGATCGTTTATGTCATCTTACAATTGTATCGGCTGACATATCCGACCATACCTGATATATCGGGCAAAACAAGTTTATCAAGTGTCAGCCGACATTTTAGTTTGTCGGGTTTTTGTTGAGGTTTTTTGAGATAAAAGGTTTCAAGTGTTATGTTTGTTAGACAATTAAATTAGTGGATACGACATTTTAATGTTAGTAGTTTTTATATTTGTGCTTAGTTGTTAGATGGATATTTAGTACACTTAACTAGGGCATTTAGTTTATATAATATATATAGTACACTTAGCTAGGACATTTAGTTTATATGATATATATTTAAGTAGCCTAAATAGACATGTTATTCTAATATGTGCTCAACATGTCCATGATATCTAGCATTTCAGGAGCCGATCCAAACCATAATGTACAGCATTGGGTAGATCTCCCCTTTTATACGAGGTATTGCAAACTTTAGATGGAATGGGGTGGATGACTGATGACAAAATGTCAATAACTCAAACTTGCTCGGATACCAATTACTGAGGTACAAGAAGACCGTCCAAAGTTTTTTTTCGAAATCACTCGATGAAAAGAGACATACTCACGGCATCAATACCAACGAAATCACGCCAAGGACATAACGTCCATATTAAAGGGAAAAAAATCATGTCCATTCCCTTTTATAGGCTTACACCCAACAATCCAAGTTTAATTCTAATTTTAATCTATAAAAGCTAAAGGATAAAGATAAATCCTATCAAAATCTAAAATTCAAATCCGAGCCAATTTAAATCAGATTTCAATTCAAGATTTAACAAATTCAGAATTAAATTTAAATTTAAATTCATATTTCAATTCAAACTCAAATTTATATCCAAACTAAATTCATATTTCAATGATGAACCCAATTTTAATTAAACCTACTTTTGCCTCAAGTATAACCCCAATTCCTAAGGCATATCGATACTGTTGTGCAAGATTCATGCTTTTGCATACGTATCGCTCGCAATATCCCAATATAATAAAATGGTGAAGAATGCATTGATCTTTGCAATAGTTGGAACTATATTATTTCCAACAGCTGAACTTAATATCTTGATGCTTTACTTAAGGACAGTTTGGTTGTCCCTTATTGGAAATGCCATGCAACAATGTATCATTTGTTGCTATAAATGGTGTTACAAATACATTGTTTGGTTGCACACAATGTTGCATGAACACGAAATAGTGGTGTCCGTACATGTACTTGTGTCCATGCTCATGTAATATAGGGGACGTCACTACTCGAAAATGTAGGTACCCCGTATCATATCCTTATCCGTATCTGTACAACGTAGGTTCTAGGTAAAGGAAGTTACGGACTTACAAGTCCATTGTTTGGAATGGTGTAATAATGATGCTTCATTTCAACTTTTGTCACTATAAATACAAATCCATTTTTTGGTTGACTTAAATGAGAAGAGACCTAGTGGAATGATGTAAATTGTGTAATAAATGTTGTGTTAAGTGGTCTTGTTGCCATTTTGACCGCAACAAAAGACGCAATGATTGTGGGAGTTGACACTTTTGTTGCACCTAGTAAACCATTTGCATCAAACGAAATGTTGGAAATGATGCAACAAATGTTGCTTGTATTTTCATTTGCAATGAACCAAGGAGCCCTTAGTTTGCTTGTCTACAAAGGCCTTTATCTGCTTGAGTCTAACAAAAATATCTACCTACTTTCAAGCATACACGCAGACCTCAAGGAGAAGTCATCAATAACGATAACAAAGTAGTGAGCACCTTCCAAATTCCAAGAAAGCTACCAGGGCCAATACCTGTTTGTACGATATCTAGGAATGTTCTTGAATGTACCTTTAGTACAATTGGTAGCTGTAAGAAGCTTCACCCAAGATTGCTTCCCAAACGCAATAGAAATCTAGCTTCATATTTTCATCCTAGTGAGTAGCTTCCTGTTGTAATTCTTAAGCAAGCACTTTCTTAAGTCATGCAATCCAATTTCTTATGCCACAACCCAGGAGTTAAGGGGTGTCAAGGGATTGGGTTCAGATTCGGGTTTTACTAAACTTAGGCTTCTTTTTTCTACAATTTACAAAATCAAATGATAAAGTTACAAGGTAATTAAAACAAGAATGTACCTTAACAAGACTTACATGATATCTTATATTCATTAGGAAAAGGACCACAGAAAGAAATTTGACAGTTACTTGTGATCTTTAGGAAAAAGCCTCTCGGAAAGTTGTTTGAAAACTTTGGACTATTAGTTTCGAGTCGACTTCCCTTCAGAAACTTGAATGACGTGTCCCAAATATTTGGACTACATGTTGCGCATACGATAAAAACATGAAAACTTCATCCATTTATTCAGGCATTTCTCCAAGCAATTGGACTGCACATTGCATGCATGAAGAAAAGCAGGGACTGGAACTATCTATTCGGACTTCTGTCCAAAGACTTCAAGGTTTCATGGATATATAATTTTCTCCACTTGAACAAAGACTTAGATAGAGAAGAGTCCCATATGAGAATTCATACCAGTGCTCCTACGAACGTATGATGTCTGGTAACATGGATTTGCATCTTTATAATCATCACAATGCTGACTGAAGGGACGCAAACATGTTGGAATATGCAAGAAATCTGGAATAGGTGGATGTGTAGAGGTCAATAATTCCGTCATGGGAAGAAAAACAGGAAGGTGGTGTCGTTAATTTTTGGTTGAGATAATTTACTGAGATTTAGGATAGGAGAAATTTACCAACCTTCCTTATATGTCTCTCTGGTCGAGCTTTGTGTTATCGGTGTCAGATGTAGACAAATCCCAAATCAACACGAAAACATTTCGGATTTCATATTCTATATCTGACCCATATTTTAAACATCTAACCATAGTTTAAAGTATCGGCCGATACCGATCCGATACGATCGATACCGATACGTTTGGCATGTCCTGATCCGATACCGACCGATACCCGATACTGACCGATATCGACATTGGAGGTCCATTTTCCGATCAATTTGGCAAAAGAAAATTGGAGGAAAAAAGACAAATCAACAAGGGTTTGAAGCATAATAAGGTTGTAAAAGAATATAAAAGAAGAAAATTGATCTATTGCATGTAAACCAATCGGTAAGGGTGACTACTATTTCATTTAATTTTAAAACTACTAATAAATAACACTGGAAATACTTAAAATTATGCCTAAATGTATAAAATATTTTTTTTAAATGTTAATATTTTATTAATAATTATTTGTTTTTCGATCCCAAACAATCCAATGCTCCGATCCGAAACTACCGATACTATCGATATCGTCAATACCGATACTCGTAGGAATGGTCCGATACTGATTCTGATACCGATACTGCAAACCTTGCATCTAACCATGGATTTTGATTAAAAATCAAATAGGGGCGACATGTTATCTCCTACTATTGATAGGCCTACGTTTAGTCTGACCCATTTGTGAAATGTGCACATAACAGCTCCAACTATGCTTCTGTAAGCTCCATTTTAAGTATCATAAGATATGCGATATATATAGTATGCCATGTGATACATATCAAAAGATACAATAAGATATGCTACCATTTTCGACATGTACTTGTTAGTTATATTTGAAGCATAGTTTAAAGTATTGGCTGATACCGATCCGATACGGTCGATACCGATACGGTTTGGCATGTCCCGATCCGACACCGACCGATACCCGATACTGACCGATACCGACATTGGGGATCTCTTTTCCGATCAATTTGGCAAAGAAAATTGAAGGAAAAAAGACAAATCAACACGGGTTTGAAGAATAATAAGGTTGTAAAAGCATATAAAAGAAGAAAATTGATCTATTGCATGTAAACCAATCGGTAAGGGTGACTACTATTTCGTTTAATTTCAAAACTACTAAGAAATAACACTGAAAATACTTAAAATTATGCCTAAATGTATAAAATATATTTTTAAATGTTAATAATTTATTAATCATTATTTGTTTTCCGATACCAAAAAATCCGATACTCCGATCCGAAACCGCCGGTGCTACCGATATCGCCGATACCGATACTCATAGGAATGGTGCGATACCGATTCCGATACCGATACTGCGAACCTTGATTTGAAGCGTCAAAAAGTCACCCGATGCATGAGACATCTCAACCAATATTGTGGTTGTGATAACAATTTTTTGTGATTAGTCATATTTGGTGATCTTTTTGTGGTTGTGATAACCATTTTTGGTGATATTACTCTGGTGGTTCTTTGGACCAGGAACAAATAGAAAAAGAATGCTTGTGACATTGGTCACTACGGATGTTTCTTTGGGAGTTATTTGTTGTTAATATTGGTAATATAGTCATTTAGATGTTCATATAATGTATTTAGGAATGTGATTTATAGAACTAGATAGTGTTGTAGAGAGAAACACTTGCGTGGAAATTTTATTCAATCATGTTCCTATATGGATTGAAGTGTTAAAGAAGTATATGGATATTGTTAATGGAGCCACTAGGATCAGAGGTAGGCCTAGATGAGCATGGGTTTGATGTTTTAAAGAAGGATATGGATTTTGTTAGCATTAGCCCTTATCAGAGCTAAATGGACGAAGAGGATTCTGATAGCCGACCCCAAAAGTTTGGGATATAGGCTTTATTGTTGTTCTTGTTGTTGTTAGTCTGTATCAAACGATACGATATGCAAGCTAATTGATACATGTTACATATCACAAGTAGACAACCTAGCTGTTTAAGCATATAGCATCAGTTCCTTTTACTGCTAAACAAAAATAAGGCACCATGCTTCTCACGACTCCACCTTGGGCCACAATCCCACATCCATGAGTTGTAATTCTAGGAGAAACAAAAATCAATTCTTCAAATTGGTTATCGTGTCTAATGTGCATCATTGTCCTCAGAACTCAATGATACATCACGATCCACACTGTACCTATCTCAATTGTCTTTACAATTTCGTCTCTTTTCTAATTCTATAGTTTAGCTGTGCTGTCTATTGTATAAGTGTGTTTGCATTTTCTTCTAGGGATTTGAGCTAGTGGGTATTACTAATTCCGTTTAGATTAAACATTGTCAGGGCCAGTGTAGTTTCCGTTTGTGAAAGTAACCTGAATATATGCTCAAATGTCATCTGCAATGTACTAAAGGAGTGAAGAAGCCTTCAGTTGCATTACCTACCAATGAAAAATAAACAAATATGCCAGTCCAAATTATTGCTGGTAAGACTTACCTAGCATATCTGCCTATAAAAGAAGAAATGAGACGGGAAAAGAAGTAAAACTCCGGTAGTCCAATGCATCAGCCAATGACCTCAGCTCAAAGTTTGCCACATAATTAATTGTACGAGTGACTTTATATGTGATTTCTTGTCTGCATGTGATCATATTTCTTAATGTATTTTGTTAAAATGATGAACAAATACAAGTGTGTGCACACATGTGGTCGTATATTTTGGTATGTTTAATAGCGTGTGTAAGATGCGTCGAATCTATCCTTGCAAATAAGGGACATTTCTGGTCATTTTCCACAATTTTTTTTTTTGTGTGTTGGGGGGGGGGGGGGGGGGGGGGGGGGGGGTTGTTGTTATTGAACCATTGCAATTTGGATCCTCTCCTCCAACTGTGTAGAGGTGAGCACTCTTCATAAATCTCTATCCTTTGATTTATAGAAGGGTGGAATTCTCTCCTCTACTCTCCCACAGAGGAGAGAATCAAAATCCAAATTGTTGGAACTTATCCCTTTGAAGACTAGTTTAACTGATGTTCTTATATGCATGATGTGTATTTGGTTTTCCAATGTGCGCAACAAAGTGACATCAAAATGATTTTTAGGTTTCTAATTGCTTCACATTATTATCTTTTTAGAAGGATAATGTCAAACCAAAACGTGAATGTGACAGAGGCTCACTTCCGGTAGAAAATGAAGGCTGTTGGAAGAGAGAGATCCATGATTGAAAGCAAAACACGTGTTTATCATGTCTTCAGTTTTGATAGAAAAGGAGCTAATGATATATTTTTTTATTGTTTAAAATGACAAAAAAGGGAATTGTTTCCATTTCATGACTGCCTGTGTCAACTTTCAAGATGTTGGTACTTTCTTTTTCCTTGTGAAGATTATGAGGATATTGGGACATATACTTTTCCTGTGAAGACTGTGCCTTCATCCATAAGTGCTTCTTGGAAAGGAGCCCAAAATGTTGCAAACTAGGTAGCAAAGGCTACTTAAAGATACTTTATGGATTTGCAACAGAGAAGCACATAAGAAAGAGTGGTTTGAGTGCATTCCCTAGAGTGATGAGACGACACTCATCGTATGGATCACCACAAGGAACTAAGTAAATAGCTCAATAATCAATTTACACAATCCCATTAACTTGACTCACCTTTATTGCAATGATTAGAGAAACCTGTATACATGACTTTATAATTTACTTTTGAGCTGTTACATAATGACTCTAGAACTTAGGCCATTTCTAATGGGGGTTTCTATCTCCCCTATTTCTATGGTAGAAACCCCTTTTAGAAAAAACTTCTCCAACCATGATTTCTATCTCAATTTCCATCCTGTGTGGAGGTGATGTAGGATGGAGAATTTCTGTGAGGGTTTCTACATGTAGAAACTCTCATAGAAACTCGCAATCGCTCATAGCAATTAATATTGAGCCCTACATCATTAAATTGATTCTTTTATTCTTTGCCACATAGGATAGAAATGGAGAACCATTGGAGAGTATTTTTTTTTATGTGCAATTTCTTTGTAGAAACTCTACCAACTAGGATAAAAAAATTTCTTAAAAGTACAATGACAAGTAGGATAGAAACACAATTTTAGAAATTCCCATTGGAGATGGCCTTATCTAACAAAAAAGTCTTCAATTCCATTCTCCATTAAATCTTAGTATTGACATGCATTTTTTTGTTCAATTAGTTTTCTTTCCTCTCTAGTACATTATTTTCAAAGATTGTAGTTAATAGAATCCTATTTCTTTTCCTTTTCAGAAATAAAGAGGAAATAGTGAAGAGTGGTGCCATTCCTCCCCTCATAGAACTTCTCAAAATTGAAAACAGCAGTCTCAGAGAGCTAGCTACTGCCTCAGTCTTGACACTGTCGGCTTCGACTTCTAACAGACCAACAATTAGTGCCTCTGGAGCAGTACCTCTTCTTGTCCAAATCCTTATCTCTGGAAGCATTCAAGGCAGGGTTGATGCTGTCACAGCCTTGTACAACCTCTCCGCATGCGAAGAAACTTCACAATTCTCCCTCTCTGTCGAAGCAACCAGACCTCTTCTCCATCTCCTGAAAGACTGCAAAAAGTTCTCAAAGTTTGCTGAAAAAGCTACTGCCCTACTTGAAATTCTCTCCCAATCTGAAGAGGGCAAGGAGTCAATTTTAGTAACAGATGGGGGTATTCTCATATTGGTAGAGACCATCGAAGAGGGATCTTTGCTCAGTGCAGAGTATGCGGTTGGCATTCTTCTTTCCTTGTGTAGGAGTTGCAGGGATAAGTATAGGGATATTATTCTGAGGGAAGGACCTGTCCCCGGACTACTGCTACTAACTGTGGATGGTTCCGAAAAGGCTCAAGATAAAGCTCGCTATCTCCTGGAACTTCTGAGAGACGACTGTCAGATGAAGAGGGCACCATCAGAAGATTTGGAGACGATTGCTTACAACATTGCTAAAAAAGTTGATGGACCGGAGAAAGCCCAGAAGACAGCAAAGAGGTTACTGCATCACATGGTTCGGAGAAACATGGAACTGAACATGAGAAGGATTGAGAGCAGAGCAGGTTTGGTAATTGGCAATGCATCAGCGACATAAGTTGTTGTCTTGTTTGTTCCCTTTGAAGGGCTTAGTTTAGAATCCTTCAAAACGAAATGATTTGCTTACTGGTTCTAAGAATCATCTGCAAGTGTTGAGTTGGATCGGATGAATGTTGGGGAAAATTGTAAAGTTCTAATACAACCTTGTTCTCATCTTTTCCTGTACTTTGTACATATCTTACCTTTTGTTCTTGATAGTGGCGACGAGATACTTTTATGTTCCTAAAGAATATACTCTATATCAAAGTTATGCGGCTTGGATTCAAGAATCCCGGATGCTAACGCTATAATGGAACGAGGATAGTAATAAGAGAGGTTTTGTAATGCTGTAAGAGAGCAACAATGAGCGCCACTTGTTCCTTATTATTGAATTCCTGTTATTTCGTTGATACTTTTGTATATGCAATCCGTTCCTTTTGGAAGAAAAAAGTGGAAACAGAGTTGGAGCAAGCATTGCTTTCGCATCCAATCATCCGTGGTAGTCATCATCGGAAGTTGAAGATGCAGAGGAAGTTGGTGTTTACTGGAGGTGAAACGATGGCAATACCCACATTGTTGATTGTGTGTTGGATTTGAGATATCTGAAATCCCAATACCAGGTTACCGATGATCTGTCAACACCGGTCTTTATTTCTTACACCCTAACCTATGTTGCCGTTACAGGAAGGAGAAAGACGATGACAATAGTGGTATGTTGTGACAGCAAAAATCATCTGTATACGTGAGCAATAGCAAAAACAATTCGACTAAAAAAAAACTTGAAGGCTTAATTACAACTTGATACCCTCAACTATTCCATTTTTTGGACTTGATACCCTAAGTTTTGATATGCATCAACTTAATACCATCAACCATTTGAATATTTTCAACTTAATATCCAAAAATTTTAAAAAAGACAAAATTGTCCTGCTTCCCCATCCAACTCTCACCCCATGGACTGCCCAACTCCCTCCGACTGCGGCTGCCCCTTCCTCCCCCGGGATACTTGGGACGAATCTCAAATTCACTAAATTATATTCCGAGCCTGAGTCCATCAACAACTACAGAAACAAGAATTGTTGGTTTGCACGTTATTCCACCATTGCCACCATTCTAACTAGCTAAAGCTAAAATAGAAGTACTGATGTAACACAAACCAATCCCAACAGCACAACACTTACCAATGATCGATAGATACGGTATTGCATCCGAAGGTTCAAAATAGAGCCCCCCATTGCACGATGATCTTCATCCCCATCCCCTTCCCCTTCTTCTTTCCATGCACCTTCCGAGCGGATTCATCTTCCTTGGCCGATAACCCGGACGTTCAACACCTCCCCCCCCCCCCCCCCCCCCCCCCCCCCCCCCACCACCACCACCACCACCACCACCACCACCCACTGCCCGTCCATACGGAAGCATCTCCTCGGTCTATGTGCGAGAAATCTGTTCATTGGCCGGAAATCGAGGGAGGAAGGAGGGCGGGGTGCAGCGACGGGGTGGGGGGAGCCGTGGGCGGGGGGCGGAGTGCAACCGGCGGGGTGCGGGGTGGTGGTGAGTGGGTGCGGGGCAGCTGAGGAAGGAGAGGGAAGGGATGGGCAGGGGCAATTTTGTCCAAATTATTTTTAGGGTATCAATTTGATGCATATCAAAGTTTAGGGTATCAAGTTCAAAAAGTGGAATAGTTGAGAGTATGAAGTTACAATTAAGCCAAACTTGAATAAGAACTTGTGTCATGTGTATTTTACTAGTATTTTTTTGTCTTAATTTTAGGATGTCGTTATTGACACTCCTAAAATATCATCATACACTCCTATTTAATTTTCTAATATTCAAATTCTAAATTTGTCCCTGTATTAACACTATTGGCGCTCCTAAAATGTCATCATGCATTCATCCCTCCATGCATGCACAAATTAATGTCATATTTAATGCGTGGATATATTGGAAGTAGAATAATGAAAAATTAAAGAGGAGTGCAGGATGACATTTTAGGAGTGTCAACTACAGGATGACATTTTAGGAATGATTGGAAGTAGAATGATGAAAAATTAAAGAGAACTGCATGATGCACAAATTAATATTCAAATTCCAAATTTGTCCCTGTATTAACACTATTGGCACTCCTAAAATGTCATTCTGCACTCATCCTTCCATGCATGCACAAATTAATATCATATTTAATGCATGGGTATATTAGAAGTAGAATGATGAAAAATTAAAGAGGAGTGCAGATGACATTTTAGGAGTGTCAATTACAGCATCATAATTTTAATTTTATACCCCCAACTATTTCAGTTTTCCAACTTGATACCTTAAATTTTTATATGCATCAAAGTGATATCTTAAAAAAATATACTAAAACTATCCCCGCTATTCCTCCTCTCTCTTCCACTGGTCTGCCCTCTTCCGCGCCTCCCTCCTATCGCCGCTCCCCCGACTGCTCCCACCCGCGTCCCCCTCCTACCGCTGCTCCCCCGGCTGCCCCCCACTCGCGTCCCCCTCCCTCCTCTCACTGCCTGGCCTTGGCTGCCCCCTCCCGCGATCTCCTACCGCTGCCGTCCACCCCAGTCCTTTCCTCTTTCTCCTCCATGCGTGCACTGTCGCTGTCCTCCGTCGCCGCCATTGCCGGAGGAAGGGGGTATTGTCAGAGAAAGAGGGGGAGGATATCGTTGGAGAGAGAGGAGGGCGGGAGGGGACATCACCAGAGAGAGAGAGAGAGAGAGGGGGGCTAGGGTAGTTTTGGAATTATTTTTTTAGGGTAAGAAGGTGAAAAAATTCAATAGTTGATGGTATCTTGTTGAGTAAAAAATTTAGGTTATAAAATTAAAAAATATGAATAGTTGATGGTATCAAATTATAATTAGTGTTATGAAACCCTTATCTATTCACCATTATGTTATGAGTTACACATGACCCTTGGGATCATGTAACTCATGACCCTTGGGTTATGTAACTCATGACCCTTGGGTTGCCCCTTATACCTATATATATGGCCCTTGCCATATGATGAAACGAGAAGAAGAAATATACTATTCTACGATATATCGTCTCCCTTCAAATACGTTATCAGCACCATTGCTGAAGCAAGGAGAATCGACGTCCAGATCTCGACGTCATCCTTCCTTTTTCCCTAGTCGATCCGACCAGAGGCTGGTAACACTCCTTAAATTTTTTTTACAAATTAATTGTTTGAATGAAAATTAGCAATATATATATCTAACAATCTAAGAGTGATTCTTTATATTGCTAACGTTCAAAACAAATTTGCTTCTTATTAAAATAAATAATCAGCTGTTTGTCATGAAACTTTATTTCTTAGTTGGATATTTCTGTGATATAATTCAAACCTCTTAATACTACAAGCTGACGACTGTGCTTGATATTTACATGAAGTTTTAGTTTCATGCATAATAATCATTTTGACCATTTGGTTACCGCCCATAGTTTCAGTCAATATTCCTGTATGTTCATATTTGTTCATTGAATTGTCCGGAAAAGTTGTTTCAGATTGTTTACATGTATCATGTAAGAAACATGTTGTTTAAAACTTTATTTATAATGTTTTCTTGCTTTACTTGATAGCTGCTTGTAACATGATTTAGTTACTGGAATGAAAAACAATTTTCGAACGAAAAAAAATACTTACTGTAATATTGACAGATTGCATATTTGTCACGCCCCAGAACCAGAATACTGGAGAGCGGGGGCGTACATAGCCAGCTACGTATATTGAAGTGCCACCCACCTCGCTATACGATCACGGCTGTCTAGATACATGAGGGTTTAACTACAAGCCAACAGTCTCCTATGGTCATGAACAAGCCTATTGTCTCAATCCCAAGCAAGTAGTAACAGTATACAAGATATCAGAGCACCAAATATAATAGCAAGGCGTCCCATACATTACATATTCGGATGATCATGAAGCTAGTCGTACAAAATGTCAGGACTATCAAGAGTTTTAGTCATACATGATCAACCCTAGGATTTGTCAATCATGTTACAGCCCGTAGGCAGAAAGTAATTAAAGGTGCAATACGAGCTAACACGTGCTCGCCGGCTAAACGCCTCAAAAGAATAATTTTACAATAAAGTGGGAGAACAAAAAGAAACCCACTCGTTGCCAGGGTTACGCCTGGTGGTCACCATCTGGCTGGAAGACAGGTGGATCCTCTGGTGCTGCTCCGATATCTGGCCACACAAACCAGCTGGGTCAAACCCCAGAAAGAGCAAGTGCCACAAAGGAGGCTTCACTTAGAAACTAAAACCAGTCTATCACAATAGAATATTAAAGATAGTAAAATAAAGAACTGATAGTAATAGAGATAACAACAGTAAACTGAGTACGAAGAAACCATTCAAGTAGCCAGGTCACAACCCTTAAACCAAACAAGGACCGGGGTTGTAACCCTTCACCTGAATAGAAACTCGTCTCAAATACTATTGGTATAGTGGAGACAATAAACGAAGAGAGGACACAGAACTGCTCCGGGAGCCAGGTTACAACCCTTAAACCAAACAAGGACCGGGGTTGTAACCCTTCGCCTGAACAGAACTGGACCCCTGATTTTTATTGCTAAGGCCAGTATAAATAATCATGGTATTGAAATAAGGTAAAAGAACACGACGAGCATGGCATGGGGTTGCAATAAGATAATAAACGAAGAGAGGACACAGAACTGCTCCGGGAGCCAGGTTACAACCCTTAAACCAAACAAGGACCGGGGTTGTAACCCTTCGCCTGAACAGAACTGGACCCCTGATCGTTATTGTTAAGGCAAGCATCAATAATCATGTCATGTCCCAATCTTGCACAGGATCAGGATAAGACTAAGCTGGATTAAACTTCATCCAATCAATCACGGCCAATCAAGAGTACGGCTTGATACTTTTAACTAACTAGGGTTATCACAGCCTAGTTACTAGCAAGATGCAATGAGATTATCCCAACAGCCACAAGCCCTGCAGACCATCCGGTTATCCGAGTCGAATGTCTGTTTATAAAGGGTGCACCACATGACTGTGTGCTGGAAATGTGCCCTACTCGTCGGTAGGCTACAAGTCCACTTAATGCACCCAGATAACGGGATTGCCTGTAGCTGGAAATCTCTTCATGACTAATGAATCATTCTAGTTAATTAGCCTTAGTCAATTTCAGTAGGTACCCCTGACCGTGGTACTCAGGGATCCCCATCCTAGACATGATGCAAGACAGTATCAATTTATTTGTACAAACACAATCGCCCACGGTGTCCAGGTCTTTCATACTTGTCATGTCGTGCTAGCTGTCGTAACAGCATATCGAGGTGTATCATGTCAGGGTTACTTGTCAAGAGTGCGCCATGACGAGCCACTATCGTGTTCTAACATTATAAATGAGAAAAGTTGCATAAATAGTTAATAACATATTCTGGAAGCCAAAGAAAAGATCTACAATTTTTAAGTTGGAAGTTGGAAGAAATTCTGACCATAAACCAGCCAAATAGGACAAGAAAAATAATCAAATTAGACAATATACGGCCAAGGGTGAATTGGGGGCTCATGCGGCAGTAGATGGGTACCCATCTATGCGGCTGAGTAAGTGGGTACCCATCTATGCGGCTAAGTAAGTGGGTAACCATGCGGCTGAGCAAGTAAATCTCATGCGGCTGGGTGAATGAATCTCATGCGGCTGAGTGAATGACTCTCATGCGGCTGAGTAAGTGGGTACCCATCTATGCGGCTAAGTAAGTGGGTACCCATGCGGCTGAGCAAGTAAATCTCATGCGGCTGGGTAAGTGAATCTCATGCGGCTGAGTGAATGAATCTCATGCGGCTGAGTGAATGACTCTCATGCGGCTGAGTAAGTGGGTACCCATCTATGCGGCTAAGTAAGTGGGTACCCATGCGGCTGAGCAAGTAAATCTCATGCGGTTGGGTAAGTGGGTACCCATCTATGCGGCTAAGTAAGTGGGTACCCATGCGGCTGAGCAAGTAAATCTCATGCGGCTGGGTAAGTGGGTACCCATCTATGCGGCTAAGTAAAATGAATCTCATGCGGCTGAGCAAGTAAATCTCATGCGGCTGGGTAAGTGGGTACCCATCTTCTCAGAAAATCTGAGAAGGATGGCCATGGAACCCATAGCTTCCAAGCTCCTTAAAACCTTCATCGTAAGCCTAAATTTGGACTTCCATAGGTCAAAATGGGGTAGAACGAAATTCTCTACAACATGAAACCATCAAAACTTAGAAATAATAAAGTTAAATAGATCAAAACCCAAGAAATCCGAAAATACTATAATCTTAGATCTAGAAGAATTTAGCCATGGAAATTGAAAATGCCAAGCACTAAAGTGTCTTAGAATGCTGTGAAGAAGAGAATAGAACAATAAAATTTGTGTTCCTCCATGAAGCAAGATGCACTTGCCTAAGCTCTCTCTCTCTCTCACTCTCCTGGTGGTTGAAGAAGTAATGGTGGGAGAAGAAGAAGTAAATGAAGAGAGAGAATTAAAGGAATGGGTTTAATAAAGGATGATGGTGGTGGTAGGTAGGGGTTCTCCCCTTGGTTCATGATGAACCAAGGCAACCCAAGTCTAGCCGAACCAACCCAAAATAAACCGGGCCAAGCTAAGAGATATGCAATACAAGAACAAATACGTACACGTATTCCAAGATACGTAATACGAACTACAGACATAACAATATTAGCTTCTGGACTGAACTGTTTTATTAAGCACCGTGGTATTTTTATTATGAGTTTTGTAACATTTATGATTATGCATAAATATTTAGTTTTAATTTATGCATATTTTTCACATGATAGATAAAATGGCCAAAATAGCGAGTGTCGATTTTGAAGTACTAGATGCTGCTGGAAAAAATTATTTGAGCTGGCACGTGGACATGAAGTTTCACTTACGTGCCCAGGGCTTATTAGCCACAATTTTAACTCCTCTTCCATCAGCTCCGGCCACTGGTACGGAAAATACAGCAGACACTGCTGTGGTTGTTTCTACAGTGAACGTCTCTGATATAGATAAGGCGAAAGCCATTATCTACATCAGGAGACACATTGATCGGACCCTGAAGGCCGAATACCTCACTGTAGAAGACCCAAAGGAATTGTGGACTGCACTGGAGGACCGCTATAAACATCAAAAAGATGTAATCCTCCTGTCACGACCCGCACCCGCTTTTCGGATACGAGACGTGTCCAAGCCAGCCTACGCCGCAGAGTCGACGGTAGAACGCTGTCAAGCCCGCAAGAAATAAATGCTCAAATAAACAATATTGCTCATTCACATTTCTAATTTATTACAACAGTTACAACATTTATATTTAAAGGAAAATACAAAGTTTTACAATTAATGAAATGATACAATGGCTATCTAATTCTAGGTTGTCTTCAGCATACCCAAGTTCTCCCAGTGCTAAGAGTGATTGCGGCTAAACCTGAAAATGTTGGTTATCCAGTCAGGATTGGAACAAGTACACAAACCGACGACAATGCAAAACATAACAGAATTAACAAGACATGAAAATAGCATATGAGATATGAAAGCTGTAAGAAAACTGATGACATAGCACGATAGAGAAGTAAACAAGGAAAAACTAATAAAAGACATCTATCTAGGTGGTGTGAAATATCTGTTTCGACATGTGAACGGCTAGGGGGTAAATTCGGCTCACTGCACGTGTCGTGTGCAGCTGCTATCATGCAATAATAGACATTTGGGGATATTTCTGGGTAGTTCACATGTGTACTAAGATACTTCCCCTCCCGACAACTCCGTGTGACGAGCGTGTCAACAAGCAGCAAGATATATGTATAGACATGAAATGAAAAGACTACTATAAATCGGAAAGCAATCAGAAAGTGCACTTGCCTGAGGTCCTTAGCTGGAGAAACCAAAATACCATATCACTCAAAGAGCCACAATCAGTCAACACATGTAGAAGTATCCGGATGCTGAAATAAACAGTACCAACATTCTCAGAATAGTCAAATTAGCTAGGATTACCTGTCCTTAAGTCCAATTCTGAACACAGGGGCAAAACGGTAATTTCGGGCAAAAAACGATGTCCGCCGTTGGACCCACTTTGCACCGAAAAGCGTGCCAGAGTCAACGGTCTCTAAAGTCGTCAAACAACATGTCTACGGATCCAGTTTTCCGATACGAACCCAACCGTATGTCCAGAGTTGGATTCCGGCGGGCCGTGCACAAAATTGCCCGTTGAGTGGAACCGTGGGGCCCGCAAAACGACGTCGGATTCGACTATCTCAGAATTGGGCCAAACTTGGCATACAGGACCAAAAAAATAATACGGTCATGTTGGCGCAAGTTTCGTCTCGATCTGACGAGCGTGCACAAAGTTATGACTGAATTTGCATTGTACGGATACGGGGCGATTTCGACGGATACGCGTCGAATTCGTCGCGCACACGCGACCAATTTGAATTCCGTCAAAGCCCACATGACCACGAAGCTGTTACGCAGCTTTCGATGTCTTCGGTTCGCGACCACGTCGCCCGGAATGGCGGGACGCACGTCGTGTGGAACAATTTTCTAGTCTTTGAAAACTGTTTTTCCTGAAGTTTACATGTGAATAATTCTCTGTACAAAGCAATTCTTTACAAACTTCCTACTGGACTTTTCTAGTCCTATATGTTGTGGTTAACTTCCTTTCAGAAAGTTTCCTGATTTGAAGGATAGGTTGGTAGAAATTTCGATGTGAAGTTGGGTTTTTGGGACCAAAATACTGTCCTGTTTTGGACAGTTAATTGATCGACTTTGTGTCGATCTTTCGGGAAATCTAGCGCATGAAAAATGAATCTATTTAAAGGGGATGGAAGCCCTATAAGTTGTGAACATACCAGGGAAGACGGCTCGACGAATGATCGAGCGAGGAGACGGCAAACTTGCGGCTCGTCGGCTCGTCGGCTCGTCGGCTCGCGGCTGCTGTCAACCCGCGCGCGCGCGTGTGCGCGCGTCGCGTCCGCGCGGTCTGGCCGGCGGGCGGCGGGCGGCGGCCCGCGGTGGCGCGCCCGTACGCGCGGGGGAGGCGCCCAGGGAGAGGGGTGGCACGGGTTTTCAGAGTTAGGGTTTAGGTTTTCATCCAAGTTCTCGCTCACTATATAGTCGGGTTGGCGGCTTACTGTAGTCGGGAAAATAACAGGGGAGAAGTTCGTGGGCCTGGCTTGGGCAGCTACTGCTAGGCCCGGGGTTTGGCTGGGATTTCCTATCTTTTTATTTCTCTTTTTTTTCTTTTTCTTATTCTTCTATTTTATTAAGCCTTATATATTTACAAATCCTTATATATATTTACAAATCCTTATATATATATATATATATATATATATATATATATATATATATATATATATATATATATATATTTTAAGCCTTATATATATATACTCACATACATTTATATATGGTAGTATTTATATTTATAAATACATTCACATACATATATCCAATATTTATTTATACATACGCACGTATATATACACATATATACGCTTGAATATATATATATTTATTTATATATGCATATACACATACATTTATCTACCTATATATATATACCTTTATATACATATATTTATATATAAATATAAATACACACCCATACACTATTTTATATTTATATATACGCACACATTTATTTAATATATATATATTCATACACTCATATATTTATATACACATATACAATATTCATTCTTTTGATAAGGAATAAATTATTAATAAATAATAATAATAAATAGTTTATTCTCCACAACCATAATAAAATGATAATAATAATACTAATAATAATAATAATAGTAACAAAATTCAATAAACCCGTAATGGCATATATACCATTTAGGCACAGTCTAATCATCCTAAAATGTACAGGGCCTATTTATTCAATTATCATTGAATATCATTAATGTTAATATCTATAATATTATTAATAAAATATATAAATCATGCATTAAATCATCAAACTGAAATACGACACAATCATACCCGCAATATATCCTCATGAACGTTTTTGGACGGGTCGCATGACTACATGGGCTCGGCTCAGTTCGGGTCCAGTCCATACTGGTTTGGTACAACCGGTCTCCCGAAAACTCAATAATATAATTAACTACTAAATCAAATCTTCGGTACGGGTCAAGTCGCAACTTGGCCTGGTTTTCTTAGTTAGGACGTCACTATGGCTCGGCCTTCCCCTACCATAGCTAAACACTAGTCAAAGCACGTCACTGCACTATCCGTGCCATTATTCCTAGTCGTCTAGTACTTCAAAACTCAATCATGGCTAAAATCATCCATCGTAACAATTAACTAAATAATTACTTATAATAATCTAAAATCACCATTTAAATAAAATAAATAAAATAAAAATATTTTAAAATTCCGTGAAGGGAGGCTACACCTCCCACGTGCAAGGTATGAGTGGGAAAACCTTCGACTTCAGGACTTTAAGTCCGTAGCTGAGTACAACTCAGCTCTCCATAATATCACCTCACGCCTGAAGTTGTGTGGTGAAGAAGTCTCGGAGTATCGCATGTTGGAAAACACTTATACATCCTTCCACGAGAAGGACGCAATCCTCATGCAACAGTACCGTGAACGAAAGTTCAAAAAGTACTCTGAATTGCACTCCACCCTGATGATGTCAGAGCAAAACAGAGAACTTCTCTTGGCCACTCATAACCTACGCCGTGCAGGCTCAGCTCCTCTCCCAGAAGCTCATTTTTCTTCCAAGAAGCAGAAGAAAAATAAGAACAGATCTAACATGGGGAATGCCCATAAGAGGCCGGCCAGAAGTCTACCCCAGAACAACTTTCATCCCCAGAGCAGCAAAAGTGGGGCAAAGAAAAAGTGGAAGAAGACCACAGAACTGATGTCCATTTCCAAGAAAATTGGAAGGACAAATGCCACAAATGTGGCATGACTGGACACTGGTCCAGAAACTGTCGCACCCCGCGACATCTACAAAATTTGTATCAAGCGAGCCAGAAGTCTCAAGTTGAAACAAATCTGGTAGAAAAGCAGCCGTCTACTCAGTTCTCGGCGGAAGACTTCGAGAACGACGACCTACTCGACTAGAGCCACTATCTTATTTCATGCTTTTAAAAACTTGTTGCCGCATTTTCATATTATGCTTCTCTTTTAAATTTCTTGAAAAATGATATTTATTCTTACATTTGACAAAATTTTTTTTACGAAGTCTCTCTGAATAGGCTCACTTATTTGGGTATGATGTCAGAAAGAACTTGAGGCTTGGTATTTAATTGGTCCCCGGTGACCTTCCTCCCTCATTTTCCCGCCTGGTCATATTCACGTAGAGCTACCGAAAGGGGATGACCGAATATTATTTTTTGCTCAAATTGTATTTATAAATTATGCATTTTTGCAAGCAACTTATTGACCTCTCTATATCGGTCCGTCGATCGATATAAGAGAATTTTTTTTTAAACAAAAATTGTATTTCAAAACTGTTGTTTTAATTACGATTGTTTGTTGTTATTTTTTCATAGATCTATAGATGAAGTGTGAATCCCTTGTGGACAGCGCCTCGACGCACACAATCCTTCGAGAAAAAAGCTATTTTTATAGCTTATATGATTATGACGGTCCCGATATTACGATATCAGGACAATCAAACATAATAGAAGGATCTGGTGAAGCAATTATATTGCTCCCAAATAAACAAGACTAATAATAAAAGATGCACTATTCTCTCCTAAATCAAATAGGAACATCATAAGTTTTAAGGACATTCGTTTAAACGGATATCACTTAGAAACAAATGAAATAAATGAGGCAGAATATCTGTATGTTACTCGTCTAAAAGATGGTTCAAAAACTATCTTAGAACGATTCAAGGGACTCCCGTCGGATCTCTATCATACTCATATTCAATCAACAGAAGCTAACATGATTGTGCACCAGAAGTGTCATTCATCGCCAAAATTTAAACTTTGGCATAATAGAATGGGTCACCCAGGATCAGCTATGATGAAACGAATCATGAGCCAATCCAGTGGACACAACCTGCAGAACCTGAAGATTCTTCAGAAGTATGATTACTCGTGTCTACCTTGTTTTCAAGGCAAACTTATAACGAGACCATCCCTTTTGAAAGTGGGACTAGAGTCTCCTAGCTTCTTAGAGAGAATTCATGGAGACATTTGCGGACCTATTCACCCCGCAAGTGGTCCATTTAGGTACTTTATGGTACTTATAGATGCATCTACTAAATGGTCTTATGTGTGCCTTTTGTCCACCCGCAACTTAGCTTTTTCTAAGCTATTGGCACAAATAATTAAGTTGCGGGCTCATTTCCCCGATAACCATATCAAAAAATTAAGACTTGATAATGCGGGTGAATTTACTTCACAGGTTTTTCAAGACTATTGCCAAGCAACTGGCATCGAAGTTGAACATCCTGTAGCTCATGTTCACACCCAGAACGGGTTAGCAGAATCTCTTATTAAGAGATTACAATGGATTGCTCGTCCATTGTTGATGCAGTCACAGTTGACTATGGAAGCTTGGGGTCATGCTATATTGCATGCCGCATCACTTATTAGAATACGGCCTTCTGGGGGTCATATTCTATCTCCGATGCAGCTCGCTTATGGTTCACCTCCAAATATCTCTCATTTGAGAGTTTTTGGTTGTGCTGTTTACGTCCCCATTGCCCCCCCACAAAGGACCAAAATGGGTCCACAACGTCGATTAGGTATCTATGTTGGGTTTGACTCACCCTCTATAATTAGATACCTAGAACCCCTGACGGCTGACGTATTTAAGGCACGTCTTGATGACTGTGAGTTTGATGAAGGATTATTTCCTAAACTGGGCACACAGTCTAAGAAGCCAGAAGCTTCTAAGACAATTTCTTAGGACACAAAAACTTTGTCTCATTTTGATCCGCGTATAAGTCAATGTGAAGATGAGATCCTGAAGATATTACATCTTCAGAACACTGTACATCTACTTCCGGATACATTTACTGACAACCAGAAGATTATCAGATCGCACGTCCCTGCTGCCAACACGCCAGCTAGGATTGACATCCCCAAAGATGGATGCAATCCGCCGGCAACAGAAATGACAATACCTCAATTAAAAAGAGGACGCCCACCAGGTTCGAGAGACAAAGTCCCTCGTAAAAGAAAAAATCCTGGAGAAATTAAGAAGATCCCAACACAGGATTCTGAGCTTAGATCAGCTACCTCTCCCCTCCTAGTTTCCCCTGAAGAGGAACAAACAGAAGAAATATCATTAAATTATGTACGTACTGGAGAGGTACTGAACAGAAAAAGTACAGTCGTCGACGACGATTTTACGTTCAATATTGCCGTTCACGTCACTGAAAATGACGATGACATCGATTCACGGTCTCTAGCGGAATGTAAACGCAGAGGCGATTGGCCAAAGTGGAACGAGGCAATAGGAGTAGAGCTGGACTCACTCTTGAAACGCGAAGTCTTTGGACCAGTAGTCCAAACACCTGAAGGTGTAAAACCTGTGGGATATAAATGGATCTTCACAAGAAAAAAAAATGAACACAACATAGTTGTGCGCTATAAAGCACGCCTTGTAGCACAAGGTTTCTCCCAGAAACCGGGAATAGATTATGAAGAAACATATTCTCCGGTCATGGATGGGAATACCTTCAGATTCCTGATCAGCCTCTCTTCTCTGAAAAGCCTAAAAATGCAGCTCATGGACGTTGTGACTGCATATCTTTATGGCAATATAGATAAAGATATCTATATGAAACTCCCTGAAGGATATAAAATTTCACCAGAGAAAACAGATAGACCTCGGGACACCTATTCTGTAAGGTTACAAAGATCATTGTACGGTCTTAAACAATCGGGAAAATGTGGTATAACAGACTAAGTGAGTTTCTTGCTACGCAAGGATTTACTAATGATAAAGTCTGCCCGTGTATCTTTATAAAAAGATCGGGAACAGGATTTGTTATAGTCGCCGTTTATGTCGACGAATTAAATATCATTGGATCTCCTGCAGAGATCACTGAGATATCTGAAAGCCTTAAGACAACTTTTGAAATGAAAGACCTAGGCAAAACAAAGTATTGTCTTAGCTTACAGATCGAACACCTAAAGGGTGGTATCCTGTTACACCAATCTACATATACATGAAGATTACTTAAACAATTCCACATGGATAAATGCCATCCCCTTAGTACACCAATGGCCGTTCGATCATTGGACGTAAAGAATCACCCTTTCCGTCTACTGGAAGAGGGGGAGGAATCATTAGGTCCTGAAGTACCTTACCTAAGTGCCATTGGGGCACTACTCTATCTGGCTAACTGTACGCGTCCTGATATAGCATTTTCAGTTAACTTATTAGCCAGATACAGTGCAGCGCCCACAAAGCGCCACTGGAATGGAGTGAAGCATCTTCTGCGCTACCTTCAAGGGTCTATAGACCTAGGACTATATTACCCGAATAGTGGGTCTTCCACTTTACTTGGTTATTTAGATGCAGGTTATAGATCAGATCCCCACACAGAGAAATCACAAACTGGATTTGTGTTTACTTTCGGTAGTACGACTATCTCCTGGAGGTCCGTCAAACAGACCAGTGTGGCTATCTCATCCAACCATTCTGA
Source organism: Iris pallida (assembly GCA_029216955.1). Lineage (NCBI taxonomy): Eukaryota > Viridiplantae > Streptophyta > Magnoliopsida > Asparagales > Iridaceae > Iris > Iris pallida. Next base: position 10,722 of record JANAVB010018202.1, on the reverse strand, counting down.
ACTCCTGGAAATCCATGAAACAAGCAAGGAGTGTGTTTGGCTTCGCTCCGTCATTCAGCACATTTTGGCATCTACTGGCCTGAAGACTGGTGAACTTGAGCCTACTACCCTTTTTGAAGATAATACAGCATGCGTAGCTCAACTTCAGAAAGGATACATAAAGAATGACAAGACGAAGCACATATCCCCCAAATTCTTCTGGACGCACGACCTTCAAGAGAAGGAACAAGTCAAAATACAACAAATTCAATCTTGTAATAACTTAGCAGATTTGTTTACCAAAACACTGCCACGATGTACTTTTGTAAAGCTTGTAAGAGGAATAGGGATGAGGCAACTAAAAGACCTGCAAGCCTGAAGCTTGTATAGATCAAGGGGAGTAAAACTATAGGATTGTACTCTTTTTCCTTAGGACTGATGGTTTTTCCCACTGGGTTTTCCACAGCCAAGGTTTTAATGAGGCAAACTAAGTTTACTCTGAATCCAGCAGTATCCACCCCATTAGCTTATTGAATCCTGAAGTATTTCATAAGTGGATCCAAGGAAATGGATGAATAATGGGGAGTGTTATGAAACCCTTATCTATTCACCATTATGTCATGAGTTACACATGACCCTTGGGATCATGTAACTCATGACCCTTGGGTTATGTAACTCATGACCCTTGGGTTGCCCCTTATACCTATATATATGGCCCTTGCCATATGATGAAACGAGAAAAAAAAATATACTATTCTACGATATATCGTCTCCCTTCAAATAATTAGTCTTTTGTTATGCTTTTGAACAAAAATCAAGGAATCAGATAAATGTTTTTTTTTTCTTCCATAAGTTAGTAACTCACAGGTCCTACAAGTATTTTTGGTAAACAATGTCCCAAGGTAGGTACCCTTACGTTACGCCTCGCGTGCACTCTCTCCTAGTTCATTACCACAAATAAAAAGCCCAGCCTCGTCTTGTAAAAGAAATTGTAGTTTTTGCCGGTGAACTTCCACTACAAATGCATGATAAAATGTCTGTAGGAACCTATGTCTTCCTTTTTCTCTTCCTTGCTTCCATTTCTTGAGGAATCCTAGTTCTCGTGGCATAATCAAAACCAACTTCAGTTCAATTTTGAAAGTGAGGAGGAGGTTTTAGTTGCGAGTGTGAAATATTGTGGCTATGAACTTCAGGTAGATGATAAAATGTCTGCATGAACTTTCCGTTCAGGCTCACCTCCAACCAGCCTCCACAATGCACCACAGACTCATGTCGCCCATCGCATCCCACTTCTGCTCCCGTTCGCTGAAACCAATTTCCGCAAAGCACGGGCACGTTCGTTCGTATGCGGCGTTCTATCACCCATCTCAGGACTCGGACGACGAGTGCCTCCCCTCCGAATGGTACGGCATAGCCTACGCGAAGCTTATAAGATTGACCCATGTGCTAAAGAACGTTCAGCACCGGGACGGACGACTAGTCGATATAGACATCGGCTCGACCATTACAGATGATTGTACCATTAGCAAATTCCGGACGTTCAATTCGGTTGCCAAAGCATTTATCCGATCGCCAAGCAGCGGTTTCTTTAACACCCCAAACGAACGACGCGCCATCAAGCTGGATTCTCTTACCAAAGTATGCAACTTCCTCAACATCTCGGCCCAGCAGAGAAAGAACGTCCGGCTCGCAATCTGCCCGCAAGTCACGCAGCACCACATATGGCGGGGAGCTCTTGAGAAGATCCTGATAGATTTGAAGCTCGACATGGACGCGTCCAAATGCAGCTCTCGCTTTTTTCAAATCGGAGAGCAGATCCTGTCGAGTTGCACAAACTTTTTTGCGGAAACCGCCGGTGTTACGAGCTCGGACTCTCCTTCTTGGATGAGACCGGCACCTTTAAACAAGGTGGAGAAGCCGCTTCCATCGCGTGAATGGGAGGAGGTTCTCGAGATGTTTGTAGACCTCTCGAGGTGCCTGGAAGGAGAAGAGAGGCTGGCGCCGCATGTGGCGAAGCTCGAAGTGATGAAAGAAGGGCTGTCCCAGATCAAGGACATCGTGGTTGAGAGAGACATCAGTTACAAAGAGGTCAGAAGACAGGACTGCCTTGTCCAGAGGAAGCTATCAAAGAGCTTGGGGCACTCTTCAAAGTGTCTCTTCACGCTCTTGCTGTATTATCTCTACGGAACCACAAGAGACATCGAGGTGGATCTTTGTGGAGCTGTACATGGGAGCAAGAATAAGTTTTGTCTGTGCATTGGGGAGATTGTAACCTCTTGTGATGAAGAGATGCTACTCGACGGAATCAAGAAAATGAACAGAGCTCTTGGGCTTTTTAAGTTTGTGTGGGAAAGTGCAGGTATGAATGGTGTGTTGGAGCTGCAAGGGCATGTTTGGTGTATGGGGACGAAGGAGAGAATTCTTACATACAGAGGAAATAAGTTCTTTGTTCATAGTATCAGGCTACCATGATTTTAACTCTGCTATTGAACTTTACAAACTTTTATGTTATCAACTAAGTTCATTGAATGAATGCAAGCTCCTTTGATCTTTTACATGAAAATGGTCGTGTGCTATGGAAAAGCATCGAAATTGAGATACTGGACGGAAACTGGTTTCAGGAAATTGTAGCATCTGATTATATTTGGAATCGTTGAACACTTCTAGTCACCTCTTACTGCTAGCTCTTTACTAATGTTCTACGAAGATGGCATTTCCATTCACCAAGGAACTGTTGTTATCAGTACTTGAATATATGTCTGAACCATGTATGGCGGATCTTGAGATTGTTGGCAACGAATGAGGTATGGTTTTGCTACTCATTAATGATTCTTGCTCCCTTGTGGTTTTAAGCTGTTCATTTGCTTACTCGCTGACGAATTTATCCATCATTATTGTAGAAGATTATCTAGCTTTTGTTACTAACCTCGTCTTCCTTTTTTGCCTTATGATATTTCCCTCGTTAGCTATTTCTAAGCTGTCATGGAGATAGCTGTCCACTTTTGTATCTCCGATATATATTACGCCAGCCATAACGAAGCCAATCTATCATTCCTAAATTCACTAGTGGTATTCTAAGTGTCATATTTCCTATCAAAATCACACTTATGCAATTCAGTATTCTTACCTCAGATCCAATGCTAGTTGGTTTGGCCTCTAGTCTTCCCTCGGGGACAGTCCTGGATTCTATGTTCAGTCGAACCACAGTGGAAGCACTGCTTCATTCTCTTCCTGTAGTCATCCCACTTATGTCCAGTCTTCTTGCAATAGGCACATGTAATCTGGTTTGCGTGCTGGACCGGTGCTTGGTCTTGGAAAGTCTTCTGACGCTTTGCTGGTCCAGGATTGACATCCTTGCTCACATCACAATCTTTCTTGGGTTTAGGATCTATGTCCACTTCTCTCTCTACACCTTGAGCAACAACTAGGATGTCAGCATAGGTCTTGGCGCCATTGGCAATAATAAGGGTCCTGATTTCCTTAGTAAGTCCTTGTCGGAATTTACGGGCTCGGGCCACTAGATCTTTAACCATATAGTCAGCAAAGCGACTGAGTCTGCTAAATTCAGCGGCATACTCATCAACGGTATGGTTGCCTTGCTTAAGTTCATGGAATTGCCCTTCTAATGATTCTCTAGCAACGCCAGGATAGAATTTATTCTTAAATTGGTCCTTGAAGTCCTCCCAAGTTAGGTTGGGTTCAGCTATCTTAGGTTCATTTCGAAACCAGGTTCGGGCTAAGTCATGGAGTTGGAGTCCAGCAGCTTCAACTCTAAGGGTCTGCTTGGATTGAGGGGGGAAAATTAGCAGAGTTAAGTGGGGTTAAATGAGGGGGAGTTAAGCGAGGGGGAGTAGAGTCAATACATAGAACCTTGTTTGGATTGGAGGGTGAGTTAAGTGAGGGGTGTTTAATAGCTATTGCGTGGATTGGAGGTTTTGAGTGAGAGAATGATTAATAAAAATATGATAGTTACCAAAATAACCTTATTACATATGTCATAAAATTAAATTTGATTGAAATTTTAATTAGAACTTGTCAAAATATTTTCACAAATTAGGAAGCTACGGATTAACATGTTGAGAAAAAAAATGGAGGAAAAAAATCATGATATTTTATAAAACAAATAAGGGATATTTATGACTTTTTAAACAAAATCCCTCAATCACCCTCGTTAAACCTCCGATTTGGGGGGTTAAAAAAATGGACAAAAGAGGGTAAAATAAACCCTCACTTAACCCTCTATAACTCTCCCTCATAAACCCCCACCCTCAAACCAAGCATGATTTTATTTTCCCCTCACTTAACTTTCCCTCACTTAACTCTCTTAACCCTCAATCCAAGCAGACCCTAAGTCTCTCAGGAAGTTGACAAACCCTCATAATTCTTTCTATGTCTTCTAGGCATTCATCATCATATAGTATGCCCTCAGTTCCCTTAACCTTCTGGGGATCCATTTTCTTAAAATCTAGGGTATTCCCTTCCTTAGATGGAGGATGAGGTCCTTGATTAGTCTGCTTGTCTCCAGCGACTAATGACACAAGATGAACGTTCTGCAAGCCCTCTTTCATGATAGCATTCTGCTCACGCTGGGTCTCAGCTTGGACCCTCTGGGTTTCGATCATTCCACGAAGCAGCTCAAAGAGTTGTGCTCCTCCTAGAGATATGTCCTCAGGAATAGGATTGGTCCTAGGTGCTGGACGAGATGGGAGAGAAGGATTTGCGTCGATCTCCTCAGGATTCTCGGGATAAAAGGATGACGACCCTTCAATAGGCATAACTTTCTTTCCCTTGGCCATTCTGAAGAGAAATAAGAAAGATATGAGATTCAAGAATATGATGAGGAAGATGATAAATTTCAAGAAGGACAAAGAAATCATAGATATTTAAGTGTCAAATTCAGAAATTCCTAATCTGTGATTGAGTTTCCTAATCCTGAAGTTATCTAGATATTGCAGGCTCGTAGTAGCATGACTAACCTAAGTACCACTATGACTTCGCACTAGTCGCAAAGACGGGACCTGGATGGGCCACCATAAAAATGTGTCACGACCCGTGCCCGCAGGATATTCGGGTACGGGTGCATGAGGCACGCCCAGCCTACGTCGTGTTAGCGATGTAGCACGCTGTTCTAGCAAGTCAAGCATGCTAACTCAATCACAGTGCTAAAGAGGGACATATAATAAGGAATTATCCAGATTTAGATAAACTGATAATCAAAGTGACATAAACAAATGAATCCAAGAGTTTGATCATACATTATTACAAAACCAGAGAAAGTCTCCCGGATACAAATCTGATAGCAATTATTTAAAATGAAACTGACAAAAGGAAACTATGCAAGTGAGGTTTTAAACAGCTCCATCCAAAGATAGCTTCGTCCTGCTTCATCAGATAGTCCAAAGATTCAGAGAAGTACAACGATCATCGATAATGCCTAAAAATAGTTATCCAGTCAGGAAAGGAGCAAGTAACACCACACACAATGTCGCACGATACAAAATAAAGCCATGTAATAATGATGTAAGTATCTTGATAAAGAGACTGTTCATGATAATGAAATATGAAACTAGATAATGATAAATGACTTTAAGGAACTAATAGATAAAGATAAATAATTTTAGTGAACTAACCATGCTACAAAATAATCATGTACGATCAAGTACGACAAGACTATACTAAGTGTGTTTGAAATACCATTTCATCATGTAACCGGCTTAGGATTAGTGATTCTAAAGGTATGGCTCGAACATACATGCGATGTATGTCGAACTATCATTCTGAAATGATTTCGGCAGTTGGTTATTGGTCATATAACTACTTAGCATTTCCCCTTTTCCATGATTCATGTAATAGGTGATTCAAGGATTTTAAATAAGTCAAGATCATTGTTCATGAATCAAATTCAAGTAATGTCATCACGTGTCATAATCGTATCCCAATATGTTAACGAACTATGAAAGACATACTAACAGCATTTATAATGTAAATGAAACATAAAGCATGGTATACTTGCCTAAATTAATTGGAGTCGACGTGCACGACACGAACGTGTCGACATAGAATGGCTTAGAAGCTAAATTGCATCAAATGATCCCAAACGACGAAACTGACCATTCCATTAAGTCCAGAATAGTCCAAATAGCCCAGTTTGATATATAGAAGTCCAGATTTGGATCTCAGCACGAGAATCGAAAAAAGAAAACGAATTGATTAGTTATGATCGTGATTTGATTAAATAAGTCAAAAGAGAATTGATTAAAAAATATAGTTACCAATATTTATCCAATATATATATTTATATATATATATATATATATATATATATATATATATATATATATATATATATATATATATATTATATATTAGTTACCAATATTTATCCAATATATATATATATATATTTATATATATATATATATATATATATATATATATTTTTTTTTTTATTTATATATATATATATATATATATATATATATATATATATATATATATATATATATTGGATAAATATTGGTAACTAATATATATATATATATATATATATATATATATATATATATATATATATATATATATATATATATATATATATATATATATATAGAAAGTATCAATATTATTTGAAGGCCAAGGCTAAATATTAACTTGTAATATAAGCCCATAACCAACTGGTTAATAATATCTAGGGCCAAAAGCCCATTTCAAATACAAAAGAAATTCCAATGGCGGGCCAATTTATTTATTAATCTTTAGGATCAAAACCCTTTTAAATCATTTAGGGTCTAAGCCCATTTGATCTTTTGTAGGACTAATGTCCATTTTATCAAAGAAAAACCATCTAGGGCCAAAGTCCAAAACTAAATAATCATTTAGAGCCCAAGGCCCAATTTGGCTTTATTTCCAAATAATGTAGGGCTAGAAGCCCATTTGAATAATCCATTAAATAATTTAGGGCTAGAAAGCCCATTCAATAATTATCCATATTGTTGGGCTATTAGCCCATTTTTGGTTTGAACGTAAACAATGTAGGGCTATAAAGCCCAAATTAACTATACACACACACACGATGTAGTGCTTAAAGCCTATTTTTAATAATTATACATTATCCACTATATATATATATATATATATATATATATATATATATATATATATATATATATATATATATATATAAATCGCTCTCCTGGAGATCCCTCGCGAGAGCTCGGGTCCCTCTCCCTGCCGGGCGGGCGGCGCCCCTTGGCAGCCTCCTCCGCCTAGTTTCGTTCTCCCTTCATCGCCTTTGGTCCCTGTTTCGATCGCCTCGGCATTGTCGTCGGGCTTGCCGACGCTCCCTGCGACGGTACCCTCTGCCGCTGGCTCCACCTCGGCAGCGGCCCCCCCTACGATGCTTGGAGCGGATGCAGGCCTTCCTCCAGCGACATGTTCCCCTGCCCTCTGGCCCCCGGACACCCTTCTCCTGCTCGGCCTCGTAGACCCGGCGTCCGTCGCCCCTCCGCCTGCTAAGGAATCTTCGTCCGCCGCCTCGGTGGCAGGCCTCGCCTGGCTCTCCGTCGCGCTCCCAGCAGGAGCGTCGAGCTTCGACAGCCTCCGCGACCCTTGCTGCTCTCCTCCCGCTCCCCCGTCCTCAGAGTGCGTGCCGGCTGACTCCCGTTCTCAGCATCAGCCTTCAAATTCTAATTTGAATTTGAATTTGAATTTTTCCCCCCTCAGCATCGCAGTGCCATTCTTCCATTGGCGCATGCGCCTAGTTCTTGTGCCACCCAGTAGCGCATTCCCTCCCTGCACAATTCTCCTCCTCTGTGCACCCCGCATAGGGCATCCCGTTGCGCACTCCAGCTCCCTCCCGGCGTACCTTAGCATCCCCCTTGTGTGCGACCTAGTCCGCTATCTTCAGCGCTTTTCCTGCGCTTGCGGCAATGGGGCCCACCCGGACTGCCTCTCTGTCGGCTCTCGCCGACCCCGCCTCGCCCGCACTTGGCGCGCTTTCCTACGCCATTACTTCGACCCCTCCGACGCCCCTCGAGGGTGCGCCATCCTCTCTAGATGTCCTCTTCCCCCCCTCCGCCCTGTGCAGGTGTCACCGGAGCTCGCTTCAGCCAGCGCCACCTTGATTAGTGGCAGCCTGGGCACTCCGCTAGTGGGTACGGCGCTGTCTGTGCCATCAGGACTCTTATCTGCGGGTTCTCCACCGCAGGCACCGCCCAATTCCTCGGGCACCATTGTTGCAGGCGCTCCTGTGCTAGTTGCGCCTGCGCAGATGCCTCCAGGCCGTGGCCCCCTCCTCCGTTCTTTTGTCGACACTGTGAGGCATGTCCGGACCCATAAGAACCCCCTTTTCTTCACCGAAGTAGAACGCCCGGCCCTCGATCATCCCCCCTTCTCTGAAGAGCAAGACATTAATGTTCCGTTCTTGCAACAGGAATTAACATCCCTCGAGGTGCAATTCGGCCGCACATTCATTCTCAAATTCGCTTCAGGGTGCCCGAAGATCTCGCATGTCCAAGAAGTGATAGCTTCCTGGGGTCTTACTACCGAATACAGAGTCGCTCCCCTGGACTCCAAGAACATCCTCTTATTTCTATCATCGGAGAATGACCATAATAACGTTTGGGCCAGAGGCTATGGTTGGGTCGATGCTCGACTTATGCAAATTGTCAAATGGTCACAGGACTTCTCCACGAAGGAAGACTCGGCTATCATTTCGGTCTGGGTCAACCTGCCCCTGATCTGTTTTATTCCCACCGCCTTGAAACGGATTGTCAACCCTTTTGGGAATTTTCTAGCACTGGCAGAGGAAACCCGTTCCATCTCCAAAGCTAATTACGCCAAAGTATGTATGGAAGTCGATCTCACTAAGGAGCTCCCCAACTTTATTTAAATTTTGCTTGGCAGCAAGAAGCACATGCAACAAATCATCTATGACAACAACATCATCTTTTGCAAGCACTGCCACATGCGCGGCCACTCCACCGAGCTCTGCTACAAAGCCCACCCGGATCTGAAGAAAAAATTGAACCAAAAAGTTGTCTACAAATTGTTCGACATGACAAAAGGCTGAACGATTTTTTGTATATTGAACGTAAAAAATAATACAATCGATTCTTATGCGAAAAATCTAAGTACAAAAGTTTCTGAAAAAGTATGACAATGAAGATCGAGCACTGCGGCAGCTCCTTTACTCCGTTGACGATCCGATGATAATATGAGACTTGCTCTGACTTTCTGGTGCCTTCGATAGAACTCTAGGGTTGCCGATTAGGAGGACGCCAAAGTTGAAGATTTTGATAATTCTGTGGATCTTCTTCTCCTTGTCGATCATGTTATTGGGGGAAAACCTCTCCCATTTATAGGGGAGAGGGGCACATATGTGATGTATATTAGGGTTTTGAGATATAAAGGAATCTGTCGTCCTTACACGGTGCGGGCTTCTGTGGCGCTGACACATGGCGGGTGTTGAGATTCCCCTCAAACGAGATATCTGGTGGTTATCAAAATAACCGAAGGAGGTGACACGTGGCGTGTGTCAATTTGCTTGTTCGTATGTAGCTGAGCAAATCTTGGAATTTCATCTCAGATTTGGATTCTGTGTAATCTTCGTCCGAGATTTAAATCAATCTGATAAGATATTCGTATTTATCAACTTGATCAATCCCAATCCTATCTTTAAGAGAGGCGGTTTAAGCAAACCGATTGGGTGGGACCATGCCGTCTGTGCTTCAGGCAAGGCTGGATGCGCTTCTGGGGCGACGAGTAGATTGTGCTTCTGGAGACGACGGAGACTCTGTGCTTTAGGGTGACAAGTGGACTATGTTTCGAAGACAACGGTGCCTCTGTGCTTTTAGGGACAACGAGTAGGCTATTTTTCGGGTAAAGTCACTGTGCTTTAGGGCGACGAGTAGGCTGCGCCTTCAGATAGACCATTTTACTGTGCTTTAGAGTAGTAGTCAGGCTTGTGCTGGAGGCAAATGGTGTCTCCCAAGTCTTTGCTGAGAAAAGGGGCCGTTGAACGGGCTGGGTACTTGGATCGAAACAGCTGTCTGTGCTTCTGAGAGGGGGATATACTATCTGCGCCTTGGAAGCAAAGGAACACAGTTGGGTGCCTGCGCCTCCGGTTGGAGACGGCTTGGCTTTTAAGTCATCTTTTCAGGAGAAGTAAATGACTACCCCTGAATGTAGACTCCTTCTTAATTGCCACCACTAATTGGGGAATTCCAAGGAGCATTTGAACAGTTTGGAGACTCACTTGAATGGACCTATTAATTGAGACCCATTGTGCCTAGTCCTAGGCTCATCCCATTAATGATGGAATTTTGACCGTCAGCCAAGTGGCCTATAGGTTGGACCACTCCTGGTCCTATAAAAGGGGAAGTATTCCTCTGAAGAGTCACTATCTTCTTCCCGGCACCCTTCACCACCATGTTTGATCTAGACTTAGCTTCAGACGGCCGCTGGCCTTGCATAAGTCGGCTGTTGGTTGGGGCTTCTCTCGTTCGAAGGGGCCATGTTCTTGTAGAAGAACTCTTTGTAGAAGGAGTCGTCACCACTCTTGAGAAGTATCAAAGTATCCTCCCTAAGGAGTTTGACTCTGGGCGACGTCTTGGAGGTCCTGACGACCGAGTTTGGTCCAGTTGTCAGCCTGAAGCGCTACAGGTTGTACTCTGCTCTGCTTGTTCTGGGCTTTGCGACCTACTGCGCCTTCAGGGAGCTCGGGCCAATAGCTGCTTCAGGAAT
>JANAVB010018201.1:0-27832 GCA_029216955.1 Iris pallida | reverse complement strand
ATGAGAAGAAATCAAAACTTCTTATTATAAATAAAGACGATACTGACGATTCATAGATCATGACAAAGGTAAAAGTATTGAATTGTTGATCCTAAGTTTGGTTGAGAAAGTTATTAACCTAATGGGTGACTCCTGAAAATCAATGGTGGTATTGATTAAAATTAAACTTTGATGGCTTGTCATGCCTTGACTCTTTTCTAAACTATACCGTGAATTTATTATCCTACTTATTCAAATTTACAATTATTCTGAATTAATTATTTTTCGTGCATATCTTTTCCTCCTTGCCAAGAAACCTCATCAAATTTCTTATCGATCAGCCCTTCCTACCTCCCAGACCCTATCTACCCTAATTATTCCTAAATTTTGAGAACGAAATTCTTTTAAGTTGGGTAGGATGTAAACCCCCTAAATTTTACTACAATTTTTATTTTTGGTGTTAATTTTTAATTTTTCGTATTGTACGTCGCAGAGTCGTATTATACGTCGCGTATGAGTTCAAATTTTCGTATGCCTCGTCGAGTACGATATGTGCGAGGTACATATTTTTAAAACACATTTTTATATAAAAATATAGCTTTCAAATAATAGGTAATAAATATTTTATTTATTTATTTATTTATTTATTTTATTGCACAAAACATCGCATTGTAAAATTCCCAAAAACTTTATTTTTATTATAGAAAGCCTATTATTTAACAGTAATTTAGAAAGAAAGTTTTCTACATACTATTCTAGATTTATAAGAGATACATGAATTTAATCCATGTATATAAATATTGATTTTTGAAATTAAATAATATTATATTTTAGTATGATGAAAAAGATATTTAAAAATCTTGTTTGATTTACCATTTGATTAATCGTGATAATATAAATTTTGAAGAGATTTTATTTAAATAGCTTTTGAATTTAAAGTTAGGTTATCTAGATTTGAACGAGTAATTTTAATCCTTTTTGGATTTAAACCGTGAGATATCTAAGGGAAATTTAAACTCTCCCCGTCCTTATCTAAATAGGGACCCGACTTCCTATATAAGGAGAGACCCCTTATTATTTTCTCCATCAATTCCACAAACAAGTTTCAACCACCACAACCAAGATTGTGCATCGTGTCTGTGTCTGCACAATCTTATTCCAGTTATTTTTACAGTCATCCATCTCGTGTCGGGACACACCCCCGACACGACACCTTCAACCACCCTCATCCCAGAGCCGACATCGAACCATGTCTCTCCGCATCCACCATCAGCCGCCTCCAATCCGACTCCACCCACACGACTCCCCGCCGCCAACAGCCCATCACCACCATCGGCCCCCAACCCAGATAACCACCACCAGACCCAAAACCGTCACCGACACCACCACCAGGGCCATCAACACCGTCACCACCACCACCGAACCCCTCGCCGCTGTCGCCCCAACAAAAATTTTCTGACCAACCCACACTAATCCGTAACACCATCAACATCATCTAGGAAACGAAGGAAGAGGAGGAACCCTAACCTGACCTCTGTTAGGAACAAAGCGCGAAAACCGTTCCCCCAAACCAGAAAGTCCTGCGAGAGAATCGAGCAAAAGCACACAAACCAAAAATGCCAAACACAATCGCAGACACAAAGATTTTTGACGTGGAAAACCCTTACGAAAAAAACCACGGGACGATCGGAGTCCAACCCTGAAGAACCTCCACTAATGGAATAAAGAGAATACACCCTCTACAAGCTCCTCCCAATCCAACACGGATCACCACAACTCACTTGAAAGAAAAAATTTGATTGCGGACTCTGAAGAACAAGAGATGCCAAAAAATTATTCGAAGCAATCTCTCCTTCACAATAGTCCTTAATCCTCTCTCTCTCTCTCTCAAAGATTGTAAAGCACTCTTTGTTTTTGAGATTATTTTACAACTAGCATACATCACCCTTTTATAAGCCCTTGGTAACCCATACATGGAAGGCCAATATATATGGAAACTTTCAATATAAATCAATCATATATTTAATGGAAATCCAATCATAATTAGCTTACCATAATTGGAAACCCAATAATATGGAAAGCTACTATATGAAGGGTCCAATCATAAATATATAATCAAAGTAAATATGGAAATCCAATCATATATTTTCTTACCATATATGTACCAAAATAAAATCCATGCACTCCCCAAGCTTCTCCGACACACGGATGGCGCTCGTCGCTCTCCGGGGTATTCTCCACATAGGTGGGAACCCCACCCACTCCAACAAATCTCCCCCTTCATAACTATGTGGAGGAGGTCGTCATCCAGACGATCTGTCTGCAGTACACAAACTTCTCCCTCGGAAGAACCTTCGTGAGCATGTCCGCTCCATTGTCATCAGTATGAACCTTCTCAAGCGTCACATCCTTCTTTTAAACCACATCCCGTATCCAATGATACCGAGTCTCGATGTGCTTGGACCGACTATGAAATGTCTGGTTCTTCACAAGGTGAATAGCACTATGACTGTCGTAAAGCAAAGTATACTGCTCTTGCTTCAGCCCTATTTCCTGCAACTGCTTCTTCATCCATAGCAACTCCTTGCAATCCTCCGTCGCCGTAATGTACTCTGCCTCTGTCGTCGACAAGGCAACACACTTCTGCAATGCGACTGCCACGATACCGCTCCTCCAGCAAACATCATTACATAGCCCGAAGTCGATCGTCTCGTGTCTACATCTCCAGCCATATCAGCGTCAGTATACCCAACCAGCTTCGGCTCGTCACTACCAAAAGAAAGTCTCCAATCGGCAGTACCCTGAAGGTATCGTAGAATCCACTTGACCGCACTCCAATGTACCCTTCCAGGATTTGAAAGGTACCTGCTAACTGTGCCAACTGCATGAGCGATGTCTGGCCTCGTACACACCATAGCATACATAAGACTTCCCACAGCTGAAGCATATGGAACCCGCTCCATATCTTCCTTTTCGTCCTCGGTAGATGGACACTGCTCCTCAGTGAACTTAAAGTGAGCCGCAAGGGGGCAATTCACTTTCTTCGACTCGTCTATACCGAAACGCTGAAGTACTCGGTGAATGTACTTCTTTTGGGACAAATGTAGCAGCTTGGACTCTCTCTCTCTCGGCTGATCTCCATCCCAAGAATAGTCTTTGCTGCGCCCAAATCCTTCATAGAGAAGGCCGTACCCAGTTGGCGCTTCAACTCCACTATCCTAGCGCATGGTGAACCTGAACGGTACCAACTACCATTATTGGCGGAGCAAGATAAAGGATTTGTTATTCGTCAAGAAGCTGCATCTTCCAGTATTTGCATCCGAGAAGCCCAGTGACAAATCCGATGAGGACTGGAACTTCGAGCATATACGGGTATGTGGGTACATGCGGCAGTTCGTTGACGAGAACGTGTACAACCACGTTGCCAATATTGAGCATGCGAAGGCGTTATAGGAGAAGCTGGAATCTTAGTACACAAAAAAGACAGGGGTAAACAAATTGTTTCTGATCTGGACGATGATGGGTCTGCGGTACAAAGATGGTGCATCCATTACGGATCACTTGAGTGAGTTCCAGGGCATGGTGGACCAGCTATCCTCGATAGGAGTCAAGTTCGACGACGAGGTTCAAGGACTTTGGTTGCTATGTACATTGCCAGACTCGTGGGAGACCATATGAGTATCTATGATCGCTTCTGCTCCGGAAGGCGTGGTCAGTCTGGAGTTTGTCAAGAGCAGGGTACTGAATGAAGAGATGCGAAGACGTTCTCAGGGCACTTCATCCACATCCCATCACTCAGAGGCACTAGTTTCGGAGAGCCACGAAAGGGGCAAAAGCAGGGGTCCAGGTGGTGGCAGAGACAAGAGCAGGGGGAAGTCCAAGGGTCGGTACGTGGACTCAGAGTGTTACCATTGTGGCAAGAAGGGCCACATCAAGCGGAACTATTTTGCTTGGAAGAGAGAGAAGAAGGGCGACAAGGGGAAGCAAGATGAGAACACTACAGCGGCGGCTTCGATACATGGAGGCGATGTGATCATCGTAGGTAATGAGGTTATCACAAACCTCGCCTGCGATGACAATTCTTGGCTGGTGGACTCAGGGGCTTCAGCGCATGTATCTCACAATAGGGCACTATTTGCCACTTATACGACAGGCGACTGTGGAGTATTGAAGATGGGCAACGGAGATGTGTCAAAGGCGATTGCCGTTGGAGATGTGCATTTGAGGATGAAAACGGGTGCAGTTCTTGTTCTCAAAGATGTTCGTCATGTTCCTGATATCCGTTTCAACCTGGTGTCGGTTGGAAGGTTGGATGATGAGGGATTCTTCAGTCTCTTCGAAAATAGTCAGTGGAAGCTTTCCAGAGGTTCGATGGTGATTGCCAGAGGAAGCAAGAAGTCTGGTCTCTACTATATGGAGGGGAGCGCACAAGGGGCACAGGAGGTGAACACAGTCAGTGATGCGTCTACAGAGTTGTGGCACAGGCGGCTCGGCCATATCAGCGAGAAGGGGATGAGCTACTTGGTGAACAGGAAGGTGATTCCAGGGCTCAAGTCTACAAAGTTGGATAAGTACACGCACTGCTTAGCTGGGAAGCAAAATAGGGTGTCTTTCCAAAGTCACCCAAGTTCAAGGAAGCCGGCGTTGCTCGAGTTGATTCACTCGGATGTCTGCGGTCCTATGAAGGTAAAATCTATTGGTGGTACTTCTTACTTTGTAACTTTCATTGATGACTGTTCCAGGAAGGTTTGGGACTATGCCTTAAAGACCAAGGATCAGGTGCTGCCTACTTTCAAAGAGTTTCAGGCCTCTGTTGAAAGAGAGACGGGCAAGAAGTTATTGTGTGTTCGGTCCGACAATGGCGGCGAATACATCGGTCCCTTTGATGCTTATTGCAGAGAGCAGGGGATACGACACCAGAAGACTCCGCCAAAGACACCTCAGCTCAATGGTGTAGCGGAGCACATGAACAGGACACTGATGGAGAGGGTACGGTGTTTGCTGTCAGAAGCAAACTTGTCGGGCAGTTATTGGGGTGAGGCTCTTCTCACAGCCGCTTATGTTATTAATTTGTCTCCTAGTGCTCCTTTGCAGGGTGATGTGCCTGACAAAGTATGGTACGGCAAAGAGCCGTCATATAATCACCTGCGAGTGTTTGGCTGTAAGGCCTTCGTGCATGTACCGAAGGACGAGAGGACCAAACTTGAGCCGAAGACAAGGCGATGCGTCTTTGTCGGCTACGGTCGGGATGAGTTTGGCTATAGACTCTACGACCCGGTAGGAAGAAAGCTCTACAGAAGTAGGGACGTGGTGTTCGTCGAGGATCAGACCATGACCAACACTCAGGATTCTGAGACGTCCTCTGAGGCTGAGGAATTGCCTGAGTTAGAGTCATTTCACTTCGAGCAGTTTCCAGAGGATATCGCAGAGGATCCCATTATGGGGGAGCCAGTACATGGAGTTGCTCCCAACCTTGATCATCAGCCTGCTGATGGTGGTTGTAGAAGCATGGAATTTCACAACCAGAAAGCCCATGCGCCAGACACTATATGCGCCAAGACTCACACAGAACACTTCACAGCAAAATCAATAACTATAGACATTTGAAGAAAGACTTTTTATTTATATATAAAAGTCTATTACATGTCTAGAAAAGGTTGTACAAAGGAGAATTTCTACAAAGGAAAGATCCTAAGTCTACAGCCAGCGGCCACCATGCGCCTTCAGATAAGCGCATCGGCCACCATGCGCCTTCAGATAAGCGCAGCGGCCACCATGCGCCTTCAGATAAGCGCAGCGGCCACCATACGTCTCTAGATAGGCGCAGCATCACTATGCGCCTCCATCCAAGCGCATCCCGCCATCTCTTCAGCAGCTCAGTTATGTGCATCCAGCCCAGCTATGTGCATCCCTTCAGCCAAATTCTTCCAGCCAGGCTCACCTGGCCGAAGCAGAGCCCAGTTATGTGCCGCTCTTCCAACCAGGCTCGCCCGATAAATGCTTCGACACAAAGCATTTAACCCTCTGGCTGGAACCAAGGAAGAGAAGAGCACCGCAAATGCTGTGGCCAGGGGAGGCTTCGATAGAGCCTCCAAAGCCGAAGGAAGACCGTGATCAAAACCACGGCTAAAGGAGCAGCTTTCGACACGATCAAAGTGGGGAAACCCCACTTTGCAGGAAGAGAGAGCCTTGCACCGCCATTCCGATCTACGGCTCTTCCGAATAACGGAGACGAGGCTCGAGCATCCCTATCTTTGGATGCAACAGGCACCTTCCGCCTGCCTCAGAAGCCCTCGACTCCGCCTTTTGGATGTAACAGTCACCTTCAAGTGCATCAAAGACAACACAGCATCTCATCTTCACCCTCGGGAGCACTTCGTCAGCAGAATGCACCCGTATGTTCAAGTTCATATTGGAAGTACGTGAGGGAATGAGAAGCAAATCTTCTCTCCATGCCACTATTTATAGGCTGGGCAGATCAAACCTACACGCCAAGTGGATGGCCCTCCGAATTCCGTGCAATGAATTTACATTAAATGGATGAACCGGACGCCTCGAATTAAGCCAAACGGCTATTTATAGCACTCGAAGAGCGAGACAGCCGCATCATTAAAAGACATGTCCGATGCGCCAGCCAGACAGCGCATCACACGGACGCGCCCTTCGGCATTAGGCGCATCACACAGACGCGCCCTACAGTACTCGACGCACTATAGAGGATGCGCCCCCACACATCTCCATACCGAGTGGAACGCCAACCGACGTGCCCACTCAGCTGTCCATCGAACGTCACCAACATTAAATGCTGAACTGACAGAGTTGGCAGCACGCCTCCCAAAGTCTGAACAGTTGACAGCTTTATTCAGAAAACGAAGCGTCGGCAACGTCAGCATCATCATGACTCTATTCCGACGGCTACTGCCACGTGGCCACCCGCATGCGCCTCTACGACCATGCGTCCACACCCGCATGCGCCTCTACGACCATGCGTCCACACCCGCATGCGCCTCTACGGCCATGCGTCCAAACCAGCATGCGCCTCAAAAGCCATGCGCCCCAGACTGATCTCTGATCCCGAAAGACAGAAGGAAAGTCGCCTGCATGCGCCCCAAAAGCCATGCGCCCCAAAGTGGTTTGTAACTCCTAAAGGTTATGAGCCGCAGCCTCCACCTGCGCCCAATCCGAGGCGCAGTTCACCAGATCACTCCTCTCCACCAAATCCGAGATCTTCGAACCATGAGTCGACGACACGTGTCTTTTGACTCAACTCGTCCAAGATTTCAGCAACGGAAAGATCTTCTCTCTGCTACGTGCCGGCTCACAACAGCAGTATGAAGAGTTCTCCCCCTCGATCAGGGCGCAGCATCCAAGCGCCTCCATCAGCAACCTCCACGTGGCGTCCCCACACCGACGCATCCTACATGCGCGCATGAGCAGCCAGCCTGCAAAACTATAAATAGAAGGATCATCCCCTTCACACACACAGAGAGACTCAGAACATAAGACTCACAGAGAATCCACAACAGAGAATCACCGGAGAGGCAGTTCTAGACACTCAACGTCTTCCTCCTCTCAGCAAGCTCCAGCACCCAGAGCAATCAACACCTTCAGAGAACCGATAACCGCCGTCAGCCAGTCAACGGAGTCAACGCATTACCACTCGCTCCATTGGCACTAAGGACCCAGCTTAAACAAAAGTGTACTCCTAGGACTACATCTAAGTCCTATATTGTATCACTGTTCTGTTTGTATTAAGATTTCAATCAAAACAATTTTAATGGCAAACAAGCTGGCGACTCTGCTGGGGACCTCTTTCTCCTCTACCGAGAAAGTCGTGTCACAGGCCGACGACGTGAAGGTGGGCTCCTCCCACAAGACGCTGGTAGTGCGCCTCAATCAACAGGCGTACGAGGAGTTCATTTCTGAAGGAAGTGCGAGTCCTTCGAAGCGGCTGTCGAAGCCGAAGAAGACCCGCGCAGTCTGGGTGCGCAAAGTCGACGCCTCGGGCACCACCGTTGAAGGGGATGCGCCCGTCCAGCCTTTCCTTCCTGCTGACGTCCTCAGCAGTCAAGGTGCGCCCGCTGATGCAGCGCATCTCTCGGGGAAGCGTGCGGCTGACCACGTTCCCCAGCCATCTTCCTCTCAGGCGAGGAAGATACGTCGACGGAGCAGGGGCGCAGCCAATGCCCCGTGCATTACTTCTGATACGCCACAACGAGCCTCTATCTTCAACAGACTCACTCGCTGTAACGGCGAAGAGAATTTGGATGCTGAGTACTATGCGCCCCAGCGAGCTGGTACGAAGAAATCCAAGGCGGCACGGGCCACGCGTCACAAACGTGCTATGCCAGCAGCCGGCCAGAGGCACGCGCTTACAATCACGTGCGCTGCCGATGGCAAGCTGTACAAGGTTGACTCAAGTGCTCCCGCACCGACAACGAGTCGACCTTCAAAGTCCTCATCTCACTTGGGCGCATTCACTGCGTGCACAACCAAGCCGAGAGAGGCAAACTCAGTGGTCTTGAACTCCCGCGCCTCCTCTGGTTGTGCGTTTGAGGTCCGTTCAAGTCACTTCAAATGCTGTGGTTCCCCCACTACTGATCGTGATGCCTGCTTGGTATTAGATCAGGGGGCGCAGCACTCACCCGACCACCCCGGCGCTTGGCCCTGCCATGCGCCTGAGAGGGGTGTGAGGGTAGCACTCTCCTCCAACGACTTGCGCAACGTGATCACTCACAAGCGCCGGTCAGGAGAGTTGACCAACAAGCACGATGCGCCTCTCACGGGGCACACTTGTGCAGTGGTCACCATCAACTGCTGTTGCAAGACGGCAGTACCGCCAAAGCAGTCGGTCTTCCAACGGCTACAATCATCGATACCCCTCCGACATCGCCTGGGGACGAAGGTGTCAGCAGAAGAGGAACTAAAGATTGCGTCATGCAACGTGATCTCCAATTCCTCATCTGTCCGGAAGACGACTGCCAATTCCTCGTCTTCATCCAAAAGCCAGCCGAGGAAAACCAAGGCAGCTGTCACGACCTCTGGAGTGTTCCAAGGCACTCGGTCGAGGAAGAAGTCCTTGGAGGAAGCTGGGGGTAGCCAGACCCTTGTCGAGCCTCCTTCCGAAGACGAAGATGTCCAAAGCACAGCTGCGGCGGATCTTCATCAAGGCGAAGATGGCCTCCCTGAAGCCCCTCAAAATGACGATGTCCTCCAGGACACCGCCGGGGGTAGTGCTGAAAACGAAGAGGCCCTTCAAGACAGAGCTGAGGGCAGTCAGGCCCTTACAGATGCGCCTGTCGAAGACGAACTCCAGAATGTGGCTGGGGGTGGCCAAACACCAGGAGAAGTAACTCCCCCACATGAGAGCGAGGCTGAGAGCGAAGCCTCAACTAATCCATCCACTTCCGGCCGTGTCATGACAGTATACTTGACCGGGGGTGATCTTGAGGCTGATGCGCCGCCACAGGACATTGTCTAGCGCATAGACTCGCTAGAGGGAGGACTCAAAACCCTCTCTGCCTCAATGCAAGCACTGACTCAAGCAGTGTTTGAGATGCGGTCGGCCTTGATCAGGACACCTTCAAATGGTCCCGACCCAGGAGCCAATGGAGAGTCGAGTGTGCCCCTCCAGCGGACACCCTCAGACACAGAAGCACCCCGGACATCGGAGCCCTCAAACGCTCCACTCCAGGTAGTACCTCCTTCCCCGGCTCCTAGCTCCACGGAGGACGTGGTCGAAATGATCAAAGATCTGCGGGAGCGCTTCGAGTCCAAGAACAGGCAGGAGGAACGCCAGAAGATGGGCATTCCCCAGCCTTATCCCCTTGAGTGGAACAAGGTGGTTTATCCCCCAAAGTATAAACCACAAACACTCACGCCGTATGACGGGAAGGACTCTCCACGACGGTACCTGACGTACTTCCAGTCGCAGACAGGGCATCTTCCGAAGGAGGACGCACTCCTCACCAGCATCTTTGTTGGGGCCCTGAAAGGGGTGGCGTATGACTGGTACTGCAGCCTCCCCGATAATTCCATATCGTCCTTCGACGACCTGACACGCCTCTTCCTCGACCGCTTCTACGATGGTGGGAAGGACATGACGATGGCGTCTCTCATTGAGATACGCCAGAAAGACAAGGAAACGGTTCGGGCATTCATCGAACGCTTCCGTCAGGCCTGCTTCAGGCTACCTCCAGGCATGCCAGAACATGCGCTTCTCTCCGCTTGCAGTATGAACATGCTGCCTGCAGTAAAACTCTGGCTTAACTCTACTCCCCCTCCCGACTGGAGCTCCCTAATCATTGAAGCTGAAGCTGCAGAGAAGAAGGCGGCCAATGCACGTCTTCTGGGTGTTAGCTTCCCCGCCTTTGACGATAAAGGGAAAAAGTCTGCAGCCAACAACTCCGGACGAGAAACAAAGGGGAAACAGGCATTGATTGTTAATGCCTCGAAGGGCGCATCTGCGCCTACTCAAAAGCCTCCACTGGCGCCAAGACCCAAGGAGGTTTATTCATTCAATGATGACGACACCCTGTAACTCTTTGAGATACTGAAGCAGGGTGACAAGATCAAGCTTCCGGACCCGAAGCGGCCCGATGAAGTCAGGAAAGTGGACAACCCGAGGTACTGTCACTACCATCGGTTTGTCGGACACCCGACTAAGGACTGCTACGTCCTCAAAAATTACATCCAGCGCATGATCAATGCGGATGTAATCTCCGTCGACTACAAAGAGAAGACGGTATCAGCTAATGTGGTGTCACTTCAGTTCGGCACCTTGCCGCCGACTACCACACAAGATGGCGTCGTCCCCATCCCTAAGGCGACAATGGAGGTGGTGAATTTGCCACCCACCCGTGACAATGTGAGTGGACTTGTCCCACTCACCACATCTCGAGGAGAGGTCCTCTGGGTTCACCCCGACCTCGTCTCCGAGGTAACTCAACCGGAGGTACGCCCTACCTCCAAAGCAAAAGGCAGGAAGATCAAGTCTTGCCGCACGGTCTCTTCTTCAACGGAAGAGGCGCTTCCTGTGCAGACGCGTGCACAAAAGAACTCCCAGCCCGGTGAAGCTGCGGCCGAAGTGGTGCCTCCTGGCACCATCCCTGATGAGGGTCCATCCAAGCCCTCAGCAGCCAATAAACAAAAGCAAGTGGAGGCCCGTTTCGACAGACCTCTACGGAAAGAAAATGCTTCAGGGCTAGCCAAGCCCCACAATTTTGACATTCTGGCACAACTGGCCAGTACTCCTGCACGCTTGTCTTTGTTCGAGCTCCTGCGTCTCTCCAAGGACTCCCGAGAAGCTCTCTGCGAAGCTCTGAAGGATGCCGAATCCTTTCTCAGTCAGGTCAAGCAACCTGAAGACCTACCAACTACTTGTGCACACTGTCATTGTGCGGATGAAGTTATCCCAAACATAACCTTCACCCAACAAGACATGCTGCTCAAGCATCACCGACATAACCGACCGTTGTATTACACAGGGTACATCGGTTCGGTAAAGGTGAGCAGGATTCAGATCGATCCGGGGTCTTCCCTAAGCATCATTCCAAAGGCGCTGCTATCAAAGCTGGGGATCCCAATGTACCGGCTAGCGCCCTCCAATACGACCATCAGCGGCTTCAACGCCAGCAAGAGCGAGCCACTGGGCAAGATCCGGCTGAAGTGTCACATCGGCAGCCTCAAAACTGAGGTGACTTGTTATGTGGTGGATGCCGAGGTCAACTACAATATCTTACTCGGACGACCATGGTTACATGAGTACATGGTGGTGCCCTCCACGCTCCACTTATGCATGAAATATGTATCCACCAACGGCGTCATCCGGACGGAGTTTGCAGATATCGATCCCTTCAAAGGGATTGAGGCCTACTTCACCGATTCCGACTTGTACAAGCCACTTGACGAGGAGGAAGCCAACGACGCCGATGATGAAGCAGAGACGGCAACAGAGCCGGACTTGGAGCCCGAAGCGACTCCTGACGCCCCCTTGAAAATCCGTCTGAAAGGGAAACCACCCCAGAAGGCGCCTCCAATGAGCATCAAGCTATCAGGAAAAGCGCCAGCTCGCGAAGCTCCCCTGAAGATACGCCTCAAGGGGAAGCCACCACAAACAGCGGCTCCCCTGGTGGTAAAATTACAAAGGAAGGCGCCACTCATCGAAGGCGCAACCGAGGCACCCCTCAAGGTGCGTCTTAAAGGCAAGCCGCCGCAGTCATCCAAGATGCCGGAGAGGGCTCACATAACCCTCTCAGACCCCAAAGTCAGAGCGGTGGAGGACTCTCCTGATCCGGCCCCTGTGCTTACAGACGAGGAGCTTGGCGAATATATCTCTGCTGATGTAGACGCACCCTCCTTCGACAATGTAATCCCACGGGATAAAATCTCATACTTTATCAATAATAGAGTGTCTTTCAATTATTCTTGTCTTCCACACTGGAATGCCATGTATACATTAGACAACGCTCTACGGTCGTTGCAAACACAAGTAACGACCGTCTACCATAATCAAATAGTCCCGTCTCAAGGAGTCTTCATAGTCCCTCCACGAAGCCGAGACGAAGGCACCATCATCTCGGGCAAAATCGAGTATCGTCGGAACCTCCCGTCGATCGAGCCCGAACCTGATACCGGCAGAGTACAAGTCTATCGATACACGGATGCGGCTAAGCACATCATCCAAAAGATGGGCTACGACCTGAAAAGCAATAAAGGCCTAAACTACGGCAAGGGTCGGCATCTCCCTGTCCGGCTCTCGATGCCCAATGGAAAGCCACAGGATTACTATAATCGGACTCGACGGGGGTTAGGCTATGTCACGCCGCCATCAACTCCAGAGAGTTCAGACGCAGAAGACATAGAACATTCCCACTCGTCAGAAGCATCGACGTGGGATTCTGATACCAGTATCGGATCGGTCTTCAGGAAAGTGCTGTCAGCTAACATGACATCGGCGCAACCTCAGAAAGATGAAGGCGAAGACCAACCGCCGGAACCCTTCAAAGAGGAACCCTGGGCTCAACGCCTAGGAGAACAATGGGAGTCTCGTTTTGAGTTACGAGAACCTCCCACCGAAGACGAAGTCGAGCAGATCGACCTCGGGGATGGGTCTTCTTCTAAACCCATCTTTATCAGCAAAAGCTTGGAAGGAGAAGACCGAGAATCTTTAGTCCAATTGGCTAAGGAGTATATCGACGTCTTCGCCTGGAGCTACGAAGACATGCCGGGTCTCGATCCACAGATCGCGATGCATAGGTTGAACATCTTACCAGATGCCAAACCTATCAAACAACAACAGCGACGCTTTCGCCCGGACATCATGAACCCCATCGATCAGGAGGTGGACAAACTCTTGACCAGTGGCTTCATCCGTGAGGGACAACACCCGGACTGGGTAGCCAACGTCGTCCCTGTCACCAAGAAGAACGGGAAGATACGAGTCTGTATCGACTTCAGGGATCTCAACTCTGCTTGCCCGAAGGATGAATTCCCGCTCCCAATCACCGATGTAATGATCGACAACACATGTGGCTTTGAACGCATGTCCTTCATGGACGGGTATTCAGGCTATAATCAAATCAAGATGTTCCCCGATGACGCAAAACACACGTCATTCAGGACTCCAAAGGGTGTTTTCTGCTACACAGTAATGCCCTTCGGCTTGAAGAACGCGGGTGCAACGTACCAGCGAGCTATGAGCACCATCTTCCGTCAACATCTTTGCAAGACAGTTGAGTGCTATGTTGACGACATCGCAGTTAAGAGCCGCCTCAAAAGAGATCACCTACAGGACCTAAAGACGGTCTTCGATCTCATGCGGGCACATCAACTCAAAATGAACCCCGCTAAATCCTTCCTGGGGGTTTCTAGCGGCAAATTCTTGGGCTTTGTCATCACGGCAAAAGGCATTCATGTCGATCCCGAGAAGACTAAAGCCATCCTTAACATGGACCCTCCGAAGAACCTTCGAGAACTTCGGGGCTTACAGGGACGTTTGGCATACATCCGGAGGTTCATAGCAAACCTCTCCGGTAAATGTCAACCCTTTACTCAGCTCATGAAGAAGGGAGTCTCTTATGTCTGGACAGAGGAGTGCCAAAAGGCTTTCGACGACATCAAGGCTTACTTAACAAGCCCGCCAGTCCTAGTGGCACCTGTCGCCGGCAAACCATTCCTCCTCTACGTCCGTGCCATGGATCATTCCCTCGGCGTTTTGCTGGCTCAAAACAGCGATGCAGGCTACGAGCAAGCAATCTACTACCTCAGTCGAACACTCATCGGGGCCGAACACCGGTACAACCCCGTTGAAAAGGAGTGCTTGGCTTTGGTGTTTGCCATTCAGAAGACTCGTCATTACGTCTCGGGCCAGACAATTCACGTCATCTCCCGAGTCAATCCGCTCAGAGTTCTCATGACGAAGCCAGGGTCATTAAACTCCCGGCTGGCTACATGGGCGATCCTACTAACACCATACAACATGGTGTTTGTCTCACAGAAGGCAGTCAAGGGTCAGGCTCTGGCTGACTTTTTAGCTGCACACCCCATCCCAGAATCTTCAAAACTCTATGAAGACATCCCGGATGAAGTCCAAGAATCAAACGTCACTGAAGGAAGCCCCGTTTGGCGGATGTTCTTCGATGGCGCTTCAAGAACGGGCCCCAATGGCCAAATCATCGCAGGAGTGGGGGTAGTCTTAGTCTCCCCCGATCAGCTGGTCATCCAGCGCGCATACTCCCTTTCGAAGCCGTGCTCCAACAATGTTGCTGAGTACAATGCACTCGTCATGGGACTCCAGCTAGCACAACAGCTGGGGGTGGATCATCTGGAAGCCTACGGCGACTCGAAACTCGTCGTAAACCAGATTCGGGGGCAATACGAGGTTCGCCATGAAGATTTGATCCCTTACCATGAAGTTGCATTGAACATCATTTCAATCTTCACTGGGTTCTTCATCGAACATGTACCCCGCCTACAAAACTTGGAGGCTGACGCTCTAGCTGGCCTCGCAGCCTCATTGGCCGCGCCCCTTGGGACTCAACACTATGTTACGGTAACTGGCCGAGACTTGATTTGTCCCAGAAACAACCTATGTTTGCAAATGGCTCACGCCATGCCGACAAATACTGGGGTTAATGTCCGAGACTGGAGGTTCCCGTTCATCGACTTCGCTGTCTACGGAATCCTTCCAGAGGACCCGAAGGAAGCCGTCTCAGTCAAGAGACGCTCTCTTCGATTCTACTACGATACAGCCACTAAAACGCTGTACCGACGCTCCTTCGACGGGCTTCTCCTTCGATGCCTGTCTAACGAAGAAGCGGCCGAAGCTCTTCGAGAAGCTCATGACGGAACTTGTGGAGCTCACCAACCAGGGCCTAAGTTGCAAGATCGACTGCGACGTATGGGCTACTACTGGCCAACCATGGTTGCCGACGCAGTGGAATATGCTAAGAAGTGCCATGCATGCCAACTTCATGCAGACTTCATACATACACCATCTGAACCTCTACATCCTACAGTCGCCTCCTGGCCATTCGAAGCCTGGGGCATGGACATTGTAGGGCCAATCACCCCTCCTTCATCAAGAGGACACCGCTTCATCCTGGCCATCACCGATTACTTCTCCAAATGGGCGGAAGCTGTCCCACTAGCAGAAGTAAAAAGCTCCAGGGTGGTCAGCTTTATCAAACACCATGTCATTTACCGTTTCGGGGTACCCCGGCGAATCATCCATGACAATGGTCCTCAGTTTATCAGCCACATTTTCAGCAGGTTCTGTGACAAGAATCGCATTCAAAACGTGGCCTCAACCGCCTACAATCCGGCAGCAAACGGATTGGCCGAGGCGTTCAATAAAACTATCGTCAGGCTACTCAAAAAAGTCGTGTCATCCAACAAACGCGACTGGGACGAAAAGCTTGGCGAATGCCTTTGGGCCTACCGCACAACGGTACGGACCCCAACAGGCAACACTCCATTCTCCCTGGTCTACGGGAGTGAAGCAGTACTGCCTCTCGAGATACAGATACCTTCGCTCCGCGTGGCAATCACAAACGATCTCACAGAAGAAGACAATCAACGTCGTCGTCTGCAGGAATTGGAGGCACTTGACGAAAAGCGTCTCCTAGCTCAACAACGCATCGAACTTTACCAAGCCCGTATATCACAGGCTTTCAACAAGAAGGTCAAACAAAGAACTTTCCAAGTTGGCGACCTGGTTTTAGCAGTCAGAAGGCCAATGGTGTTAACTCACAAGACACCAGGGAAGTTCGAGCCCAAATGGGAAGGACCCTTCATCATTGAGACGGTATACTCAAACGGTGCTTACCGGCTCGCCAAACCCAATGGGGACTTGTTCATGATGCCCATCAACGGCAAGTTCCTAAAGAAGTACTACTCTTGACATCCTCCAAGACATGTATTTCCCCAAACAACCTCTTTTCACAAAATCAATCGCTTCCGGAACCCAGCTGTTTCGTGGCATCCTTCCGTAGAAAGATAACCACGTCCACATTACCTCTGAGTTGTCTCTCTACATCCTACAAAGCGGAACCTTACACTTCGTGAGCTTACGCTATCCTTCATGTTTACCACGTCCACATTACCTCTGAGTAAACATCCCGTACAAACAACTCCTACGTTGTCGTACATCAATCGCAGAACTTCCACGTCCACATTACCTCTGAGTTGTTCAGCGTATCCCCCAGGATCATTCCTACCACATCCATAAACACCTCTGAGTAGGAAGATTCTATCATTTGAACCTAATGATTGCCATGTCCACATTACCTCTGAGCAAACATGTTGGTTCCTTTATACTTATTATCTGTACCTAAAAACCAAGGTGCGCAAAAGATAATAGGTCCACATAAATTATCAAGTTCATGAAATCAAAAATGAACACATCAAAGAGATAGTGTATTTCTTTATTTTTTAAAAAAAAAGGAGTACAGAAATACGCTATTTCCCCAGCAAGAGTTGCAAAAAATACATAAAAAAGAAGAGAAGCTACAATCCCCGATCCTCCCCAGGGTGG
Organism: Iris pallida; assembly: GCA_029216955.1. NCBI lineage: Eukaryota > Viridiplantae > Streptophyta > Magnoliopsida > Asparagales > Iridaceae > Iris > Iris pallida. The sequence goes on along the minus strand of JANAVB010018201.1, from coordinate 10,818 downwards.
GATGAGAGTTCTCTGACTCGACGTCTCAGGTCGGCAGTACGAGTTTCCACAGTCGCCTGGTCTCGCAGCTCGGCTTCTTGACGCATTAACCCGACAACCTCAGCGGAAGTTTTACTCTCATACTTCTCATCAAGCTGTCGTCGCTGCTGAGCCAAAGCAAGGGTCCGCTGAGTAAGAGTCGTTTCCTCCTGCTTGAATGCCACGTGTTCAGCCAGGGCACGCTCAGCCTCTAGTTGAAGTTGGGCCCGCTGGTCTTCAAGACGGCGCATCTGAGCATCAACCTCTGCGATGTTAGCATCCACCGCAGCCCGCTTCTCCGTCGTCTTCTTCATAGATTGAGACAGCTGCTCCGCCGCAGCCTCAGTCCCAGCCACTTCACGCTCCCAACTGCTCACCTCGGCTCGATGGGAAGCCTCGATCTCAGCCATCGACTTTCCTATCTCTGCATCTATCAAGACCGAGAGGTCATTTCGTTGGATGCGCTGCAGTTCCGCGAGCCGCTCGTCCAGCTCCATCACCGAAACCTCCAGAATTTCGGCCATATGGTCATGGCCCTGGTGAATGCGGATCAGCTCGATACAAGGCATTGCCAAAGCTTTTGCCGCCGCAAAGCTCCCCTTGGCATCTACCACTGCAGATACACCTTTTTCCAGCATTTTGTACACTCCCTCGACGAGGAATTTCACATACCCGTCGTCTTCCGCCAGCACCTGCGGCGTCATAGCAGGAGTTGAGGGAGCTACTACAGTTTGCGGACCGGAGGAAGATCCGCCGACCTCGATCTGAGAGGTTTGAATCTCGGCAGCAATAGGCTCTTCATCAACAGGGCCCAGACTGCTAGCCCGAGGAGCCGAAAGAACAGAAGGAGCCGGCGCATGCGTCATGATAGTACCCCAAGTAGAAGGAGCAACAGAGGGTTCCACACCCTTACCCTTCTCAAGCCCGGAGAAATCATCGACGTCAACGGCTACCTCTTCCCCCGACATTCTATCAGCATCAGCCACCTCCCCCGGCAAAACGGGGAGGTCAACATTTATCTCCTGGCCAGCCCCAGGAGACAAGACCGGCAGAAGAGTCTCATTCTTCTCAAGTCCCTCTACAAGGACAGAATCTGTCGCTACCGCCTGATCGGTAGCCATCTCTATGTCCATGGTTGAAGCCAAGGAAGGATTCGGCAATGATTCAGCCGACCTCCCTTCATCATGACCAGGAGGGGAATCAACCCTCTCCTCTATCCTCACCGCTTCTGCTGCCCCCGCAACGGACCCTTGCAATGCTGGAGGGACGTCACCAGAAGGCGACGAACTCCAATCCACTTCATCATCAGGATGCCTCGAGTCTGTAGGACCCTCAGCGTCCAAGGCCTCCACGGCAGATGGTACTATCCCAGAAGTTGTTGCGACTTCAAAGTCAGGAGATACTAAAACCTCCGCGGGAACATCTTCGGGACCCTCCTCCACAGGGGACATCATCGTTGGTGGAATGCGCTCATCAGAAGAGCCTGCCACCTCCTTCGGCTTACTGGTGCCCGATTTCGAAGCACGAGACTTCTTCTTCAATCCCTACAAGAAGAAGAGCATAAGTCGCCACAATGACATAAAAAAAACTGGAATTATGAAGCACTCCTTACCTCAGCGGGAGCTAAGCCCGTTGGCGTTACAAGTGGCATTTCCGTAATCTTCGGGGTCGACGTCCTTCTCGACCTTTTTGGTACAGAAGAACCAGCTTCTGTGTCAGCCCGTCTTTTCCCGACAGACGGGTCTCTCACTGGTGCCACAGCAGCAGCCCGATACCCCGCTAATTCTGGCGGACGATATGACCGAGCTGCCACCAACATATTCGTGGTTGCTTCCAACTGGGTTCCAATGATGAAACTAGTCTCCCTGTCATAACCAGGAGACATAGTATTCATAGTGCAATACAGCTTGGCGGCCGGATATAAGATCGGCGGCCGAGGATTGCGAACTGGTGTGGTAAACTTAACGCTAGTACATCCAGCGTTATAATACTGCCAGCCCCGGGCTCCATCCAGCAAACTCCCGATGAAGCCTAGACTGCTGCTGGGATTCCGCAGCATTAGCTGAGTGTAGCCAAATTGACGAGCAAATCGGCTTGGCAAGTACGGTTCCAGATAACACCTGTTCTGATTACGGTAGACCAGATGCGAAGGCCGGATACTCTGCAACCAACGAAAACTCCATTTCGGCAAAGTAACCGTATCCTCGCCAGAATCAACCAAATCCTGGTCGGCCTCGAAATTCTTGAAGATCGGGCCAACCTTCACGATTTTCCACCCCTAAAGGAAGGACAAAACTCTCCTACAAACGGGGACGCCAGTGTAAGACCACTTCCTCTTGTAGAAGCGGCGAATGAAGGCATCTCCTTCAACATGGTCCTCCTCAGGACCAGGACTCATCACATTTGGATGATGTAAGATCAGCCACCCCATAAGATAATGGAAAGGCAGCTCGGCCCGGGGAAAGTTGTCATTATTACCTTTCTCGTGGATCACATCATCAGCAAAAGACCTCAAACCGCGCAGCAGGTTGCACACCATCGCGGGGAGGAGAGCCAGAGGTCGTCCAAAGGCCAACTTCACTGCAGGCAAAATGAGATTTCGATGTACCCTCTCAACAGCACCGAATCTTCCTGCAAATATGCAATCCCGGAGCCATATCATCAAGTAGGCCGTCAACACTGCCTTAGATGACATCCGGTGCCCGCAGTGCCAGAAACAGCTGTACGTGTTCTTGCCGCTCTCATTTGAATGTGGGGTCCTCTCGTCCAGCCGGGTTATTTCAGAACTCACTTCCGCGGGTGTCAAGCCCTGCGGAGTCGCAAACCGGATCCTCGAAGGATCCGCCAAATCCTGTCTAAAAACATAGTCCCTCCAAGCAGTCACGTGAGGTTGGGTCTTACCCTTGTCCCTCCGGTGCATCAGATAATGATGGCTCGTCACCTCCTTGAAAACGGCCATCATCTCCGGGTCCTTATCTTCCAAGACCTGGATCTCTTCATTCGATGGGAAATATTCCTCGTACGGTTCCGAGCCCCAAGGAAGCTTGGACACTTCGTACATCTCATGAAGGGCCAATCCCAACTCCCCCACTGGAGTAAAGAAGCTGCCAGTCTGGGCGTTGAAAAGCTCCAACAGCGCAAGGAACATCGGCTTATTGAGGTCCACGCCTGCCTGCATGGCCCGAATGGCAGCAGTCAGCCCTATCTCTTTAAGCTCAACTTTGAACCTGGAAAGCACCCAGGAGGTCAACTCATCCCACTTTGGGATGTAGTGACACCAACCTTCGACTCTAAAACTAGCTGTCGGATACGTGACCTTCGACGTCAGCATCCGATTTGCAAAAGTCGGGGCACTGAAGGGAAACGTGTCATTTGGGACTTCACTATAGATGCTCCCGGGACGCAAAGCTCGGTAACTGAACGAAGAACCAGTTCGTGAAGCGGTCAAGGTGTCTCGCTGGTTCGAGGTGGTGTCAATCGAAAGGGAGCCCCCCAAGGCACCTCCTTGAGAAGGAGTAAGTTCCCAACCCATCCTTCTCTTCGAAGCTAGACGATAAAAGGCTGTCAATGGCAACTGGCGGTCAACCTGCCGCATGTATAACATCATGCCCTTAGCAGCGAAGAACCAGTCTTCTCTGATCTTCAATATCTTCGCCTCGGAAGAGACTAATCGGTCGCCAAACAGAAACGCAGGCTTTAAGAAGGTCACACCTTCAGAATCAGCAGACTTCAGTTTACCGCTCTCCATCATACTCTGGAGGAAAAATGGCAACTGGACTTGGATTTGTAGCATCCTCTCACGAGGTTGGTCCTGAAGGATAGCATCCTTTGCAGGGTTGATCACCGCCTCATCAAAATCAACTCCCATCTGGCAAAGAGAAGCGTCCAGAAGGACCTCATTCAACAAAGGGATCGTCATCGACACTGGCACAACAAAAGTGGAAGTCAGGCAAAAAGACAAAATATGTCAAGCAGACTGGCGCATTGCCAGGGTATGAACCCATACGCATCTGCTTCGGCGCATCATCAGGGCATAGGCCCATGCGCGTCAGCATGTCTCGGCGCATCATCAGGGCGTAAGCCCATGCGCGTTGGCATTGGAGCATCGGCGCATTATCAGAGCGTGAGCCCATGCGCGTCAGCAAAGGCTTCGGCGCATCTTCAGGGAATAAAACCCATGCGCGTCAGCCATTAAAACCTCGGTGCATGATAAAGGTATAAACCTATGCACGTCGGCAGGACTGAACCTCGGCGTATCATCAAAGACCAAAGTCTATACGCGTCGGCAGTTAGGGCACAGGGCCCAAAGCAGAGACGAAACCCACCTGTCACCTCAGGACGAACGTCGGCAAGAGGCGCAAGAGTGATAGGTACATCCTCATCGACAGACTCCTTCGCTTTCTCCTTCCCCTTGCCGGCAGCGCCGCGAGGAGTCTTGGGAGCCATTCTCTCGAAGAAGGAGAAGTTAGGGTTTTGAAGAAGAAACTCTAAAGAAGCAGAGGCACAGAGAAGAAGAACCCTTTCTCTCTCCTATTTATAGGGCTTGGTCGCACGCGTGAACAGATGACGTGTGATCTCAGCCGTCGCCTCGGGTTCTGTGCAGGGATAGCAGCAAATAAAACCAAAAGATCATCATTAATCTTTTTCGGTTACCGAGGCACCATCATCATTAACTGAGAAGAGCATGCGCCGAACAGGCATGCGGCCAGAAATCATGCGCCCTGACCTCCATGCTTCTTATTCAAAGTATTCCAAAACTTATTCAAAAGTTTTGAAAACTTTGAAGGGGGTCTTGTAGAAGCATGGAATTTTACAACCAGAAAGCCCATGCGCCAGACACTACATGCGCTAGAACTCAGACGAAGAACTTCACAGCAAAATCAATAACTATAGACATTTGAAGAAGGACTTTTTATTTATATATAAAAGTCTATTACATGTCTAGAAAAGGTTGTACAAAGGAGAATTTCTACAAAGAAAAGATCCTAAGTCTACAGCCAGCGGCCACCATGCGCCTTCAGATAAGCGCATCGGCCACCATGCGCCTTCAGATAAGCGCAGCGGCCACCATGCGCCTTCAAATAAGCGCAGCGGCCACCATGCGTCTCCAGATAGGCGCAGCATCACTATGCGCCTCCATCCAGGCGCATCCCGCCATCTCTTCAGCAGCTCAGTTATGTGCATCCAGCCCAGCTATGTGCATCCCTTCAGCCAAATTCTTCCAGCCAGGCTCACCTGGCCGAGCAGAGCCCAGTTATGTGCCGCTCTTCCAACCAGGCTCGCCCGATAAATGCTTCAACACAAAGCATTTAACCCTCTGGCTGGAACCAAGGAAGAGAAGAGCACCGCAAATGCTGTGGCCAGGGGAGGCTTCGAAAGAGCCTCCAAAGCCGAAGGAAGACCGTGATCAAAACCACGGCTAAAGGAGCAGCTTTCGACACGATCAAAGTGGGAAAACCCCACTTTGCAGGAAGAGAGAGCCTTGTACCGCCATTCCGATCTACGGCTCTTCCGGAATAACGGAGACGAGGCTCGAGCATCCCTATCTTTGGATGCAACAGGCACCTTTCGCCTGCCTCAGAAGCCCTCGACTCCGTCTTTTGGATGTAACAGTCACCTTCAAGTGCATCAAAGATAACACATCGTCTCATCTTTACCCTCGGGAGCACTTCGTCAGCAGAATGCACCCGTATGTTCAAGTTCATATTGGAAGTACGTGAGGGAATGAGAAGCAAATCTTCTCTCCATACCACTATTTATAGGCCAGACAGATCAAACCCACGCACCAAGTGGATGGCCCTCCGAATTCCGTGCAATGAATTTACATTAAATGGATGAACCGGACGCCTCGAATTCAGCCAAACGGCTATTTATAGCACTCGAAGAGCGAGACAGCCGCATCATTAAAAGACATGTCCGATGCGCCAGCCAGACAGCGCATCACACGGATGCGCCCTTCGGCATTAGGCGCATCACACAGACGCGCCCTACAGTACTCGGCACATTATAGAGGATGCGCCCCCACATATCTCCATACCGAGTGGAACGCCAACCGACGCGCCCACTCAGCTGTCCATCGAACGTCACCAACATTAAATGCTGAACTGACAGAGTTGGCAGCACGCCTCCCAAAGTCTGAACAGTTGACAGCTTTATTCAGAAAAAGAAGCGTCGGCAACGTCAGCATCATCATGACTCTATTCCGACGGCTACTGCCACGTGGCCACCCGCATGCGCCTCAACGACCATGCGTCCACACCCGCATGCGCCTCTACGACCATGCGTCCACACTCGCATGCGCCTCTACGGCCATGCGTCCAAACCAGCATGCGCCTCAAAAGCCATGCGCCCCAGACTGATCTCTGATCCCGAAAGACAGAAGAAAAGTCGCCTGCATGCGCCTCAAAAGCCATGCGCCCCAAAGTGGTTTGTAACTCCTAAAGGTTATGAGCCACAGCCTCCACCTGCGCCCAATCCGAGGCGCAGTTCACCAGATCACTCCTCTCCACCAAATCCGAGATCTTCGAACCATGAGTCGACGACACGTGTCTTTTGACTCAACTCGTCCAAGATTTCAGCAACGGAAAGATCTTCTCTCTGCTACGTGCCGGCTCACAACAGCAGTATGAAGAGTTCTTCCCCTCGATCAGGGCGCAGCATCCATGCGCCTCCATCAGCAACCTCCACGTGGCGTCCCCACACCGGCGCATCCTACATGCGCGCATGAGCAGCCAGCCTGCAAAACTATAAATAGAAGGATCATCCCCTTCACACACACAGAGAGACTCAGAACATAAGACTCACAGAGAATCCACAACAGAGAATCACCGGAGAGGCAGTTCTAGACACTCAACGTCTTCCTCCTCTCAGCAAGCTCCAGCACCCAGAGCAATCAACACCTTCAGAGAACCGATAACCGCCGTCAGCCAGTCAACGGAGTCAACGCATTACCACTCGCTCTATTGGCACTAAGGACCCAGCTTAAACAAAAGTGTACTCCTAGGACTACATCTAAGTCCTATATTGTATCACTGTTCTGTTTGTATTAAGATTTCAATCAAAACAATTTTAATGGCAAACAACTGCGGCGTAGGCTGGGCGTTGTTACGTTCTCGTACCCTCACAGTGGGTGCGGGTCGTGACATATTATTACAGATTATATGGCATGTTCTTTATGTATCTTGTTACGTCCCTCTGAGGACCTGGTGATCTCTCCAGGTGTGTGCTTTCATGTCTATTCGCAGGGGCTCTAGCCCAGGGCCATGATCTACTATATTTCTACGAAGATGATTGCTCTTGGTTCGCCTTTGCTTCTCTCGACAATTCCTTTCATCATTATGTATTCCTTCTCATTAAATTAGTTCGTAGTGGATTTGTCTCCGCCCAATGTCTTGTACAAAATAATAATTCATGAGTTAATTTATATCATTATTCCTTTGATTTTGTGGATGAAATTTAGTTACCATGGTTTACTACATTTTACAGCTTATGTATACATACGAGGATTCCACATATTGGAGTATACTCGTATGTATACAGCTGGCATGTCTACGTACTTAGTCCTAAGTATTTTGGGACTGTGGCGTTACAAAATAAAAGATAGAACTGTCACTCCCCATTCCCGATATACGTATTTTCCTCAACCACCATTTCTTTATAACTGGCTCCGTTCGAGGCATTATATGGAAAAAAGTGCAGGTCTCCATTAGCATGGGACGACGTAGGAGAAAAGAAATTATTGGGACCAAAGATGATCACGCAGACAGTAGAGATAGTCAAGTTGAGGATCGACTCTGAGTTGCACAGGTCCGACACCGTCATTAGGCATATCAGCATCATAGGCTTCTAGATTTTGGTGTTGGTGACCAAGTCTTTCTGCGGATTTTGCCTACCCGGGGTGTCATTAGATTTGGAACCCGAGGAAAGCTTAGTCCGAAATACGTTGGTCCATTTGATATTCTCGCTCGGATAGGCTATGTTTCTTATCGTCTTGCCCTTCCGCCTTCGCTATGTGATGTACACGATGTATTTCATGTATCTCAGTTGCGTATGTATATCCCAAATTCGAGTCATGTTCTCGATCATTCCGAGCTGGTTGTTGGTACCGACCTAACTTATGAGGAGCAATCCATATACATTTTGGATCGACGAGGGAAGGTGCTCAAGAACCAGATGATTAGTCTTGTCTATGTCGCTTGGGGCCATCACTCACTGGAAGAGTCGACATGGGAGCGCAAAGACGAGATTTGATCTCGATATCCATACTTGTTCGACTCAGAAGATATATTTATCCTTATGCCTTTGTAACCTGCTTCCATGCTTGTTTTGCACCCGCCAGGGTGGATGATTGTTCTCTAATGCTAACTAGAATTGATGGAATTGCATGTGCAGTTAGTCTTGTAATTAGTATCTTGCTTGCCCCGATTTCTCTATCATGTTTCGGCTGAAATTCCAAGGAAGAAATTTTTCTAAGGTGGGTAGAGATGTCACTTCCTATTTTCGATATACGTATTTGCTTTCTTGATTCCTGTACATAGTATCCGGTATTTGTACATCTGCACCATTTAAATAATTATTTATTTGTTGCAGCATGTGGCCTTAATCATGTCATTAGTTAAATGGTTAAAGCATGCTTGGGATTAGGGTTTTCATGAGGACCACCAACCCAAATATATATTATCTTTCCCTTTCTCTCTCCTCATAACTTCTTATTTATTTTCCTCAACCACTATTTTAGGCAAGTAGAACTTGTTTAAAAGAAGAGATTTATGAATTTTCATTTCTTGATTTATCCTTTGATATTATTAGTCTAGATTGTTCACCTCTCTATTCTCTAGAAGTTTAGTACTTGGTACTTTTGGTTTTAATGGCTATTTTTGTGTAGATCTAAGTTTTTAAAACTAGAGTTTTTGAGTTCTTTGTGGTTTTGATCTATCAAACTTATTTTATTTTGAAAACTAATTATTTCATGTTGTAGAGAATTCAATTTTGTTCAGTTTTGACCTTTATTTTGCCCAATTTTGAGTCCTATAACCCAAGTTATGGACATTGGAAGTTTCTAAAATTATATGGCTAAAAGCTTGCTGGTAGGGACGACCCACGTGCGCGCATCACGTTGTGCACCTTTCGCGCCACTGTGCGCCATTCGCACACAGTATGCCCTCTGTGCCACTGTATGCGGTGCCTTTTGTGCACAATGCGCCCTCTGCGCCACCGTGCACCATTCGCGCACAGTGCGCCATCCGTGCCACTGTGCACCATTTATGCATAGTCTGCCCTTCATGCCACTGTGCGCCATTCGTACCGTTTGTGCCGTTCGTGCCACTGTACGCCTCATGTACTCGAGCGTCCCACGTGTTTGACCCATGTGCCCATGTGCCTAAGTGACCTATGTCTAGTAGCTATCATATGACTGTGTGACTTAAATTTGCTCCTGAACTGTGTTCATGTGCTGGTATATCCTATATGTGTACTGAGGTACAATCTATGTGTGAACTAAGGTGCTATCCTACGTGCTAAAACGAATCTATGCATTATATGTCAGTACAGTCAGAGTTTCCAGCACACACATGATAAATGGTCAGTGACAATTATGTGGTGTGTCGTTTGGGGAGTGATGCATTATACTAAGAATAGAATCATATATGGGACTCCATGAGCCCGTGTGGAATCATACTTAGGGTACTCATACTATATACGACATCTAAGGGAATGTTCATGTGATCACGACGTGAAACCTAAGGCCAACATAGGGTTTATACTAGCCACCCAGGTCCCGTCCTGACGTATCGGGTTGGCCTCCATGGATATTGTTAATCTGCCTATAGTGGATGGCAAGATCCTACTCCTATGTGCTACGAGTTATATGTTCCGCACGGTAGCCTTTCGAGGGGCCGATGCAAAATTAATGCACTATGCGTTACAGAATTGGATTGACTAGCCCTGGTAGAAATAACATGATCTGAGGATTCCTATAAGTAGCATCGCGGGGATAACCCCGCCAAATATAGAAAGTCGTAGGAATGATTGGTCGTTCGTAAAATGACTTGTTTGTGACATGTACATTCCGTTAGTAGCCGAGGAACATAGACTATCATGGTGCGTGGTCCAACTCATGTCCTTATTTGGTTGTGTCATGGCCCGCACCTTGATTAGGGACACGAGCACATGGGTACGTCCAGCCTACGCCGCAGAGTTGGTGGTAGAACGTTGTATAGGCCAAATAGAATATACAACATCTAGACACAAAGTATAGAAACCTGTCATCTCCGTACGGAGGTATATAATCATAACTCAATCATAAGACATCTAGGAAAGATAAGCACGAATATGATAAGATGTGATAGAAAAAGATAAACTGGAAATAGATGCAAGTCACAGCACAAGTCCAGAATTTAAGACATAACATAAATCCCAAATAAAGTATACTACAAGTCTCAAAGTACTAGTTGGAATGCAATCCAATCAATCCTAACTAACCTAGGTCAAAGCAGGCGGTGCATCCTTTACGGACACCGGCTCCACAGAAATATCCAGGTCGTAGTCTCCGTCTATGCCAAATCCATAGAAGTTCGAGCATTCAGCATCTAAATCATTTATAAAATCAACAAAACTATCCTGTCAGGATATGAGCAAGTACAAATGCCAACATCAGTTCTATGTGAATTGACAAATACTATAAGAGACAATTATGATGGAATATAAGATGAAATATCAAGACTAGAAATAAGTAGTATATGTAAAACTGGATATCATGTCAGGGTGTGGAATACTGGAATTAAAATAATACATGAATATCTG
>JANAVB010018200.1:9636466-9757152 GCA_029216955.1 Iris pallida | reverse complement strand
ATTCATAATTCCCTTTTTTTTCATGAGACTTTCAGCCAAACTATGCTAGTTGGAGTACACAAATAATAACACAACTCTCTACATATTTCCATCCATGACTTACCATGATTTCTAACCTCAAATAAATTATTTATAATATAAAAAAAATCTTAAAAAATAGGGTTTAAATTAGAGTTTAATCATGGTTATATTAGTTATTTATCATATCAAAGGTGATACACAAGTTGGTGAACACATAGCAAAATTTCTATGGAGATATTGAAGAACACCTAGAATATCATGCATAGTTTATCTAACATGGTGTAGACAAATGCAAAGAACCTAAAGGAAAGTATTTAGAACATCAAGAGGGGTTCAAGTAGTAGAGAAATGACCACTTGCCTATGAGAAAAAGATGTAGAAATTAGTCCAAACAAAGCCTTCTTCAAAATAGTTCCAGATTTGACTTTCGGTGCTTGATGCTCCTTGTACGACTTGTGTGGGTTGTTCTAGGAGTTCTAGAGGATCGATTAAATATTAGGTTGATGGGATATGATGTTAGGGTGGTTGTAGAAGTGGTTTGGGGGCTGTGGAGGTGGTGGAAGTAGTGGAGAAGTGGTGGTAAAATAAAGGGTTGATTTCGGTTTTGAGAGAGGGTGTGTGGTCGGATTTGAGAGGTGGGACTATTTTGGATAAGGGAGAGAGGAGTTAAGGTAAAAGGGAAAAGGAAATTGAGGGAGGTTATGAAGGTGGTTTGAATGCAGAAGTTTAAAAAGAGGGGGTAATGAAGGTGGTTTGAATGAAGAAGATAAAAAGAGGAGGGCTTATGAAGGTGGTTTGAATGAAGAAGATTAAACGATGGGGTTATGAAGGAGGTTTAATGGAGAAGATTAAAAGAGTGGGGGGAGGGGGTTTATGAAGAGGAAGATTTTCGTTGTTACCAACTCCTAGTGGGGAGGGAAAAAGTTTAGGAGTTACAACCCTTTATTGACTAAATTTTAAATCTTTAAACACTAAAAAAAATGCATTAGTGTGAGGATAAAGTGGTGTTTGGTATGATAGATGGGTGTTTAGTATTGATGGTATGAGTCATGTTGCTGTCAATGAGTCAATTTGGTATAGTCAAAGTGTCATGGATGCTGCATAACTAAAATAGCGTACAATAGTGTGAGTTTGAGAGTGACACAAAGGTCATAGTGGTAGACTAACTTGTCTAGGATAGAAATATAGATTTTTATTTGAAGACAAGAGTTAGTATTGTGTTCCTAAAATTGAAACTATTGTACGGTGCACCAAAGTTATCATAATTGAAAGTATGTAAAATAATTCCATATTTCTAAAGCTAGTTATCCCAAAATAAATTATAATATCACACTAAACTATATATACCTAAATTTGGATGAGGGGGTTTACATAATCCTACCATGCTAAACAGATCAGTAGCAAGTCCAGCCCTCCTATAGGGAGAAGTTGGCTCGGTATTTAACATGTCAAATACTGTACTCCACTAGTGCGGATGAATATATCGTATCCATGGTGGCCAGCCTTGCCCTGTACATGTCATATCTTGGTATGTGTACCCTACGTATGAATCCATACTGGCTCATAGAGTCCCTAATTTGGATACATCCTTAGTGTAATGCATCAAGCAAATAACTATCAAACCACGCCAACATTACCGACCAAATACTATGTCCGTGCCATAACCTATGAATCATATAAGATATGTATACTTGTAACCAGAAGGGTCAGGTAGCACTTCAATACACCAGTAAGTGGCACCTCAGTGCACAAGTAAGTCAAGTACAACTAAAATGGCACCTCAATGCAAGTCTTGATGTATCAGCACTGATACTAGTAATCAAGTCATTGTCAAACAAGTTAGCCTATTACAACATAGATTTATTTAGAATAGTCTTTCTATGCATAAATATCCTTTAAATCTGCACAAAGCATGGACTTCTACGCAATTTTGCACAAACATGAGTCTCTGCGTAATTTTGTACATAAACAAGGGTCTCTATATAATTCTGCACACAAACAGGAGTCTATGCATAATTCTGCACACGAACAGGGGTCTCTGCGTAATTCTGCAAACAAACAGGGGTCTTATGTGCAAAAATACGCTCATAAAGAAATTCTGTGCAAAAACACGCACAAAACGGGCCTTATGTGCAAAAATACGCACGTGAAGAGGTCTTGTACAAAAATACGTACATGAAAGGGCCTTGCATAAAAATATGCATAGGAAAGGATTCTGTGCAAAATAGCACAGGGAGGGGCCCTTGTGTACGCGTAGGATACTGTTCTTCTTCCCGAAGACGGCATGAAAAAGCTCAAAACTTGTTTTAACCCTAAAATCCTCAATACAACTCCAAATCCAATGATTCGGTCAAAAGTGCATAGAACAACATGTGATAATTAGTTTTTAGAAATACTAAGGTTAAATCTTGGAAAACCCTAAAAACCAAGAATAGAAACTTAGATCTACCAAATTGATCATCAAAATTGAAAATGCCATGAATTAAAGATGTAGAGAATCTAAAGATACACAATATAGGCTAAAATATGTAAAGAAATCAAAAGAATAAAAATGAGCAAGTGGTCTCTCCATTAGTGCAAGATATACTTTGTACTACCTAGAATTTGAATTTCTAGTTTTAAGAATTTAGTGCTAATTTTTGGAGTTATAAAATTCATTTTCTAAATTCATTAATGAAATTATTATTTAGCTCTAATTATTATTATTTATTAATTAGTTAAACTTTAAAATTGTTGGCTTAATATTATTTTTATTTAAAATTTATTTTAGCCTAACAAGCCTTGGACTTGGATTATGGCTAGCCTAGCATATTAGCGTAACAAGCCTTAGGACTGGATGGTGAGCTAGTAACTAATATTGTATTCCTAATTTTTTGTACTAATTATTAGTGGACTTAGGCTTTATATTAATTAACAGTTGATAATTAGTAACTAATTACTAGATTAGTTAGCAATTAGTTGTTAGTAGTTAGTTGTTTGTTATTAGTCTCCATATTGCCCCGAGATCTATTACAATTTTTTTTTCTATTATGGCTTGTGGAGCACTCCAATTCTTCTTATTAAAATATTGGAGACACCCTAATATTTTATTACAAAATTACTCCTATTCCACTCTCAGCCATCGCTCACTGCCAATCGCCTCCCTCCACCGTATGACACCGGGCAACTCAGACGAAGTTCTGCCCTCACTCCGACCACACCTCTACTTCTCTTTCCTTGATCATCCTCATCAACCACCACCCTGTCCACCGTGACCACCGCCCCTCGCCGACACACAACTGCCATCATCATCACCATCACCAATACCCCAAACATCGCTCACTCACCTGCAGCCTCTACCTGACCCGACCCGGCCATCCACCACCGCTCGTACTAGGTCACCACCCACATCACCAGCACCACTCTATCTCCTTTTTGCCCCCTTTGCGCCACCACCAGTTATCCTTAATTCCAGCCAGTCCACACCATCACCCGACCACCAGCCAGATCTAACCTCTACCACTACCGCCATTCTCTCTGACTGATCTTTGCCACCGCCACTAGATCCCGATCTCGACCATCTCTGGATAAAACCGCACCTTGAGCTCAAGTTCCAGTGACCTTCTGCCGCCTCATCGAGCAGCGCACGTCACCTCGATCTTCCACCATCGCTCGAGCTTGCCTCTCCGTCTAGATCTGGCGTACGCCGTCCAGCAGCGTCGTCGTTGTCCCCTACGACAACCAGATATGCTCTACACCGTCCCCGTCTTCTGCGTCGTGCGCCAGCACCACGATTCCGGTGCAGCAAAACACTCCACCACCTCCAACGCCTAGCTTATGATCCGCCAGATGCCAAAACTGTCATGATCTGGCCAGATCCGTCGATCACGCCACCAGTCCAGCGCTATCGTCGCCGTCAGTCGTTTCCCCGCCACCTCGTGCATCAGTGACGACAGGAGCGCTCCGCTGGTGAGCTCCTTCTCCCAGTCTCTCCTCCCTCTGATTCTCTCTATACTCTCTCCATCTTTCACAATCCTCTCTCCCCCCTCGCCACACTTCTTCTTTTTTCTTCAAATTCTTTCTCTCCTTCTCTTTATCTTTCCTCTCTCTTTTCCTTACAAGTACAGGTGTGGCACTAGGCTTGAGCCTAGTAGGCCGGGCTAGGCTCAGAGCCCAGTAGTATTTATAAAATCAAAAATGGCGACTCTGCTGGGGACGACTTTCTCCTCCGATAAGAATGTGATAATTCAATGTGATACTACGTCGATCGGCGAGACGTAGAAGACCTTGGATCCAGGTCGACCAAATATCCTATGAAGCTATGATTGGTGCTGGGGGTGCCAAGCGTGCTACTATTGCTGCCAAGAACAAACCGTGTGCCATTTGGACTCCAAAGTCCTTCAAAGCACCAATCACAGCTTCTGTGCAGACTGCGCCCACTGCTGCCCTGGCAAAGAACAAGGGGAAATGCCCTTTGGCTACTCCCTCTTCCTCCCCAGTTCTGAATTTGGAAGAGGACCTATCTATTTCTGCTCCTGTGCAGAACAAAGAAAAGTGCCCTTTGGCCCTTCCTCATGCTTCTGTGCAGACTGTGCCCACTGCTGTCGTAGTATAGAACAAGGGGAAATACCTTTTGGCTAATCCCTCTTCCTTTCCAGTTCTGAACTTGGGAGAGTAACTATCAATTTTTGCTCCTATACAGAACAAAAGAACGCGCCCATTGGCCTTTTCTCATTCTTTTCCAGTCCTTGAGTTGGCAAAAAACACTCCTGATTGCGCCCTTGTGCCAATCATGGCTGAAACTTCTTTGAACAGAAGTTCTATTTTTCTTGATAGAGACAACCAAGTCTCTAGTAAAAAAGTAAATTATGCTCATTTGCACCATACTAAGCGTGCTGGAGTAGGGTGCATAGTGCAGCAAGGCATTTTGCCTACTCCTAAGCACCAACCAAATCCAAATCAGGATCTACCAACTCTGTGCATGTCAAGGTCCAAACAAGGAAAATTGATGGTGCCAACTCTGCACATGCCAACCTTCTTGACATGCGTGCCTATCTCAACATGCATAAATCAGAGCCGGCCTCATCAAGCCATAAGGCATGCCAAGTGCAGTTTGTGCCAGTTGCTGATCTGCACAAAGTGAGGACTTCTAAAGTCAAGGACCCCCTCACCTATGCCAATCAACTCAATACTTCCCTGTATACCCAAGGGACCGGGCATCTCAAGAACAAGAACAGAAACCATATTCCTAATATAATCCATGAATATGTACCTCCTTCTTCTCTTTACCCTGTTAAAGTAACTGATCTCCGCAAGATTCTTCTACAAAAGCGGAAGATCGCAGGTCCATCTCATGTATCTGTGACTCCACCTACGGAGCATCTTTGTAATCATGAGATAGTGATTAAGTGTTGCTGCCAGACAGCAAAACGGTATGTCTTTGACCGTTTGAACTATTCTCAATCTTCTAAACTAATTATAGCAGTAGACGAAGATTTAAGCTCAAGTATAATGCTGTTGCAAATCAGCCAGAAAACCATCTTCGATCGTATGAATTACAATCGTTCTTCTGACATACAACGTCACCCTCCTAAAGTGATCTTAGTCGATGAAGATGAGTTACTATTTACTTCAGTCAACATGACATCTCGAAGCACTGGGGGTGGAAAGCGTCCAAGACGCAATGTATCCCGCAACCCCAGTCAACAAAACTTGGATCGGATCCGTGACTCCGACGAAGGAGTCTACCAACATACCAGATCAAGAAGCCGAGAGACAATCGATCAAAGGAGTATTCCTTCCGACCGAGAAACAATCAGTTAAAGGAATCTTCCTTTCGATCAAGAGACAACTGGTCAAAAGAATCTTCCTTCTGACCAAGAAACAATCGGTCAAAGAAATCTTCCTGATTCTGACCAAGATTTCCTCGGTCAAAGGGATCTTCCCATCCCTTATCCTGGGGGTGGTTCTTCGTATGAATTTGATGCCGACTGCGAAAGCTCTGAACGGACCATCTTTTCCACCAACTCCTCTTTGGTGGCCATAGAAGTGACAGCTTATGTCACTAATAAAGAACAAAATGCATCTAGCTCCAACAGCCAGTAGCAAAGAATCGTCTCTTTAGAGGCCATCTTGAAAGACATGGTTCAGATGATGGCAAGAATTCATGCTGTAATCGTGGTACAACATACTGTTCCACCGGTTGTGAATCTAATTCTAACCCAAGAACAAATAGTGGCATCTGCTCCTACTAATATCGGTCAGGGGGTACAGTCTTCTCACAATGCTACTGTGCCAACTCCAAGTCTTTCTGGTGCTGGGGGTGGTGCTTATCATACAGTTCCTCCTCCTAACATGCCAAATAAGTCTGCTGCTCCCTAAGCATCAGGGGACGCCAATGAGGCCGTAAAGCTTTTATATAATTAGTTCAAAGCCTTCAAGCAGAAGGACGGCCTACAGAAGCTTGGGATCAAACAACCTTATCCCATAGAGTGGAAGGAAGTCCCATTTTCACCCAAATACAAGCCTTCCACCATTATGCTATTTGACGACAGTACATCTCCAAGCTAATAACTCAACCACTTCGAGGTAATGACTGATCAACTTTAGCCGAACAATGCTCTACTCACTAGAGTATTCGTCGGATGCTTGGCAGGTGCAGCCTATGACTGGTATCGCAATTTGCCAGATGGTTGCATAACTTCCTTTGTCGAATTTAAACAAATATCCTTGGAACAATTTTATGAGGGAACAAATGACATGACTATGTCAGCCCTCATTAAAATCAAATAAAGGCCCAACAAAACTATTGAACATTTCATTGAACGCTTTCGCCATGAAGCAGTCAAAATGCCTCTGGGAACTCCAGATGCTCTGACTATAGATACATATAAATCAAACCTGTTACCTATAGTTAGCATGTGGATTGGATCCATGCAGTTCCAGGACCGCCTTCCTGTATAGTAAATGCCAGGGTAGCTGAAAAAAGTGTTGACAAGTTCAAGAAATTAGGCATCCAGATGCCTAATCTCGACAGAGATGAATATTCTTCATCCAATAGCGGTGGCCGTCAGAATAATTACAAAGAATCTTTGGCCATCAATGTCAAAGGCAAAGAAACTCTAACCGTTAATATAGGCCAATCAACACCTACCCCGATGACACCACCACAAAGGGCATAACGTCAGAAAGAGTAATACTCCTTCGACGAGGACGACGTCATGAGTATCTTCGATAGCTTAATCAAGAGCAATAAACTTTAGCTGCCCGACGCAAAGTGACCAGAGGAAGTATGTAAGATTGATCATCCTAAATACTGTGTGTATCACAGGTTCATTAGACACCCAACCAGAGCATGCTATGTGCTCAAAGGGAAGATACATGAGATGATTAAAGCCGACGCAATCACTCTTCAACAGGACGAGAAGACTGTGACTGCCAATATTATTTCTCTGTAGTTTGGCAACTTTTCTGCTCAACTTGTGGATGATGGAGTCATTCCCATCCCGAAGGCTACTCTGGAGATTGTCAATCTTTCGCCTGCACGAAGTGACGGTCTTGTTTCTCTGTCAACTGATAAGGAGGAAATTATGTAGATCCATTCCAATTTGGTGGCTGACTTTGAGACACCTGCTTCATCTATAAAATCTAAGAAGACAACCAAATATAAGTCATGTCACATGACTTCACTGGGTGGTCATCATATTCCATCTTTGAATGCTACCTTTATCCCGGCGGCGAGTTCATCTTCTTCTTCTGAGACGACACTACCGAAGCCAGAGGCCAGCTACCAACCAGCATTCCATCTATATAGTCAACAGTCCCACGAACTAATGACGAAGATGGGATATGAAATGCAGAAAGCCCCTTGCTTGAATTATGGAAAAGATCTCCTGTACCTCTTTTCCTACGCCTTCAACACAATCAATCTCGTGTTGGCTTGGGGTTCTGTACGAACTTTTCATCTTGCCAAAGGAAATTTTCCAAAGGCATGATTCAGACAAAGAACTGCAACATGGTGTCATTCGTACCTGTACTAGAAGAAGAAGCCCTAACTGGTACCAGGTCTGGAAGACTTTACATGAGATAATATCCAGAAGGTCAAGGTATCCCTACTCCAGTTTCAGATGCCCCTCCAGCATCTTCTCTTCCTGCTGTCAATGTTCCATCGGCTTCATTATCTCCAGTAGAACAGACTCCTCCTAAATTGACGGCGACCGACAATAGAAAACAACCAGTTCGCTTCGATAAAATATTAAAGGAAACTCCACCTCTTGGACTTGAGAAGCCATACAACGTCGATATATTAGCTCAACTAGCCAATACTCTGGCAAGGTTATCAATTTTCGAGCTCCTTCATCTCTCGAAGGAAACTCGAGAAACATTAAACGAAGATATGTTGTAAGCTAACGCTTGCCTAGCACTCCTCAAAAAACCCAATAAGAAACCTGTGGCATGTTTTCACTGTCATAGTGTGATGGAATTGATTCCTAACATCACTTTCACACAAGATTACATGCTTATGAAAGACAATCGACATGACCGACCTCTCTACTACACAGGGTATGTCGATATAATGAAGGTTGACCACATCCTAATCGATCCCGAATTCGTACTTAGCATCATGCCAAAACTTTATTGGATGCCCTAAAGATCCCTATTTATAGTCTTTCTACAACCATCACGACGATCTTGGGATTCAATTCCGGAAGAAGTGAACCATTAGGGAAGATTCGCCTGAAAGTGCAAATCGGTAATCTTCCTACGAAGGTTACCTTTTATGTGATTGACAATCATGACTCCTATAATACTTTGCTAGGAAGACCGTGGCTGCATGAACATAACATTGTGCCATTAACTCTTTACCAATGCTTCAAGTATGTTATTGTCAATGGAGAAGTCCAAAAGGAGGTGGCTGATCTTAATCCCTTTCGAGGTGTCAAAACATATTTTACTGACTCCAGGATGTATAAAAAAGAATTCATGAAGGTTGTAGTGGCCATGGATACCGAGGAAGATCAGAGGGATATCCAGATGATATTCTTATGATTCCATTTAAAGGACGTACTTCCCGTCCTTCGCCTTCTCAGACGCTAACTATCTATTTCTCCTCTCATGTTAAGCATCTTCCTGCTGAAAAGATGGAACAGAAGGAGCTCACCTCTTCTGAGCCTTTTGTTATCGACCTCCGTCGTAACACGCCTTCTTCTTCTCCTCTTATGGTTATCAACCTTAGCAAGCCATCAGCTAAGGTCAAGAGCCCTATTCTAAATGATGATGTAAAAATCAATAAAGTAGCATCACCTTTACAGTATACTGATGTTATTTATTATTCTCGATGTTACCTAGAAATGCTAGATAATTTTGAACCCCTTATAATTGGAGCAGTTCAACCTCTCCAAGACGAAGTATCACTCGAACCAATTCAAGATTCTTTCTTCCTAGTTCTTTCGTGGAAGAAAGATGAACTTCCTATACTTTTTAGCAAAGGAACAAAGCAGAAGACTATATTTGATAGTGACTCTGAAAATGACGATAACGGGCGACATCAACTACGTCGTTACAGTCAACAATCAAAAGACATCATTCAAAAGATGGGCTACAACTTCAAAATCGGCCTCAATGGTGGTAGGGGAAGGCGAACTCCTATCCGTAGTCCTGTTCCAAAAGGAAAGTCACTGCAATATTACAGCAAAACAAAGCATGGGTTGGGCTGTACCTCGCCTATCATAACCCCAGGCACCTCCTAGTCTGACAAAGAGGAGCAATCTAACTCGTTTGACTCTGTTTTATGGGATTCTGACACCAGTGTAGTACACATCCATCGAGTGACTCTATCTTCTAATATGGTGACTACCGAGTTCTCTGAAGGCGACGATGATTTCGTCGAAGCTCCCGAATATGATCTTTGGACACAAAAAATGGATACTCAATGGGAATTTCGCTTTGAGCAATGAGAACCACCTACCGAAGAATAATTAATTCAGGTCGATGTTAGAGAAGGAGTTTCGCCAAGACCAATCTTCAACAGCAAAAGCCTTCCAGAAGCGAATAAACAAGAATTAATTCAGCTTATTCGGGAATACATTAATGTCTTTGCCTGGAGCTACGAAGATATGTCAGGACTAGATCCTCATATCGCTACCCACAGGCTTAACATCCTACATAATGCAAGGCCGGTCAAACAACAACAACATCAATTTTGACCTGACATGATGGATGCCCTAGAAACTGAAGTTAAAAAGCTCATCGCCTGTGGTTTTGTCAGAGAAGAACAATATCCTGACTGGGTGGCTAATGTCGTCCCAGTTATGAAGAAATCGTAGAATGTCCAAGTCTGCGTTGACTTCAGAGACCTCAACGAATCTTGTCCTAAGGATGAGTTTTCTCTTCCAAATACTGATGTCATGATCGACGACACTTACGGGTTCGAACGGATGCCTTTCATGGATGGATTCTCCGGATACAATCAAATCATGATGAACCCTAAAGATGAAAGACAAACATCTTTTCGTACTCCTCTAGGAGTCTACTGCTACACCGTCATACCGTTTGGTCTTAAAAATGCTAGTGCAACCTATCAGCGGGCCATGAGCACCATCTTTCATGAACATTTATAGAAGACTGTCGAAAGCTATATCGACGATATTGGTGTCAAAAGTCGTCTAAAGGAAGATCATATCCAAGACTTAAGAACTATCTTCGATCTAATGTGCCAGCATCAACTCAAGATGAATCCCACCAAGTCATTCCTGGGAGTCTTTAGTGGCAAATTCCTCGGATTCATTATTACCTCTAAGGGTATACACGTTGACCCCGAGAAGATCAAAGCCATTCAAGAGATGCATCCTCCAAGCAACCTAAAAGAGCTACGAGGATTCTAGGGATGGATTGCGTACATCAGGAGATTTATTTTAATTCTATCTAGACGCTGCAGATCGTTCACTCAACTGATGAAGAAAGGTCTGTATTTCATTTGGACTGAAGAATTCTAGCAAGCATTTGAAGACATAAAACGGTACTTGATGAACCCTCCAGTCTTGGTACCTCTAGTCACAGGAATACCCTTCTTATTGTATGTCCGGGCAATGCATGATTCTTTGGGTACTTTACTAGCACAGAAGAACAAAGAGGGTCATGAATAATATATCTATTATCTCAGTCGTATAATGATTGTTGTCGAATATCGATACAGCCTGATGGAAAAAGAATGTTTAGCTCTGATGTTCGCTGTTCAGAAAATGCTGCATTATATCACAAGCCAAAGTATTCATGTTATCTCTAGAGTCAACCCTCTTCGAGTTCTGATGAAGAAGCCTAGTACACTCAATTTCAGACTCGCTACATGGGCCATATTGCTAGCACAGTATGATATGGTCTATGTTCCACAAAAGTCTGTTAAGGGTCAAGCCCTAGCTGACTTCCTGGCGACTCATACAATCCCGGAGACATCTAAACTCTATGACGAAATTCCTGACGAAATACTGGAATCTAACATGATTTCAGAGGAAGTTCTTTCCTGGCGTCTATTCTTTGACGGTGTATCCAGAATTGGACCCAAAGGTACCATTATTGCTGGAGTTGGGATTGTCCTCGTATCACCGAATGGATTAGCTATTCAAAGAGCTTATTCCTTAGACGAGCCATGCTCCAACAATGTGGCTGAGTATAACGCTCTACTCATTGGTCTCCAATTGGCTAAACAATTGGAGATTGAATATCTGGAAGTATACGGAGACTCTAAGATGATCGTCAATCAGGTTAGAGGCACGTATAAAGTTCAGCATCAAAACTTCATTATATATCATGATGCAGCAGTCAGACTGGCTACATCGTTTAAAGGTTTCTTTATTGAACATGTGCGTCGAGCATGTAACACAAAGGCTGATGCACTTGCTAATCTTACGACAGTATTAACAATTCTAGTAAGAAGACAACATATGATCGTCATCACTAATAGAGAGTTATTTTGCATCGAGAATAACTTGAATATTGAATTCGGCAATTTAGTCGAAGTTGACACCATTAGTGAAGACTAGAGGTCTCCTTTCATCGACTTCATAGTACATGACATCTTACCTGAAGATCCCAAGGAAGCTACAACAATCCGTCGGCAATCGCTCCAGTTTTACTTCAAAAATACTATCGACGAACATTTGATGGTCTACTTCTACGTTGTCTTGCAGAAGATGAAGCAAAATAAATACTACATAAAGCTCACGATGGTGTCTGCGGTACACATCAACCCGTTTCTAAGCTATATGATCGTATCCGACGTATGGGCTACTAATGGCCACTATGGTATCAGATGCCATTGAATATGTAAGGAAATGCCGAGCGTGTCAAATCTATATAGACTTCATCCACCATCTATCGAAATTCCTTCATCCGATTGCAGCATCATGGCTATTTGAAGCTTGGGGCATGGATGTCATTGGTCTATCAACCCCCCTATCATATAGAGGATATCGATTTATATTAGCTATAACCGACTATTTCTCAAAGTAGGCAGAAGCTATACCCTTGGTTGAAGTCAAAACCATTAGTGTGATCAACTTCATCAAACATCATATGATTTATCGATTCGGCATCCCTCGACAAATCATTCATGACAATGGACCTCAATTCATCAGTCAAAAGTTTGCTCAATTCTGTGATGACAATAAGATCAATAATGTCACTTCCATAACTTACAATCCTGCAGCTAATGGTTTGGCAGAAGCATTCAACAAAACCATCATCAAGCTTCTCAAGAAGTTCGTTACTACCAATAAACGTAATTGGAGCAAAAAACTCAGAGAATGTCTATGGGCCTATCGTACTACCGTACGCACCCTCATGTTCGACATAACAAAAGGTTGAACAAACTTTTTGCTTTATTGAACGTAAAAAGACCTGTGTACAGAGAAGGAAGTCCTAAACATGATATTCTAAGCACAAGGGAAAGACTTTTATCGAAAAGTGTAACAGTGGAGATCGGGCACTGCAATGGCTTCTTTACTCCATTGACGATCTGACGACGGGTTGAACTTGCTTGTCTCTTTGACGCCATTGATGGAACTCTAGGGTCACCGATCAAGAGGATGTCTGGAGTTGAAGATTTCTTGGTGATCTTTGTGACCTTGATAGTTGCGGTAGTTGGTGGTTGTGGAAGGAAAACTCCTTTTATTTATAGAGAATAGAGCACATATGTGATATGTATTAGGGTTTTAAGATATGAAGGAATTTGTCGTCATTGTATGGTGTGGGCTTCTGCAGCGCTGAGACGTGGCGAACGTCGAGATTTCCCTCAATCGAGATCTCGGATGGTTATCAAAATAACTGAAGGAGGAGACACATAGCACATGTCGATTTGCTTGTTTGGATGCAGCCGAGTAAATCTTGGGATTTCATCTCAGATTTGGATTCTAATTAATCCTCGTGTAAGATTAAATCAATCTGATAAGATATCAATCGTGATTCAATCCCAATCCCATATTTAATAGAGGCAATTTAAGCAAACCAATTGGGTGGGACCATGCTTTCTGTGCCTCTGGCGAGGTATAAGTATCACTGTACTTCTAGGGCGACGAGTAGACCATTCTTCTGGAGACAACGGAGCCTCTGTACTTTCAAGCGACGAGTGGACTTGGCTTCGAAGACGAAGAGACTTATGTGCGTTAGAGCAACGAGAAAGCTGTGTTTCGACAACAAAATCACTGTGCTGTAGGGCGACGAGTAGGCTTGTGCTTCAGGTGGACGAGGTTACTGTGCTTTCGGAGCGACAGGCGGACTTGTATTAGAGGTAATGGTATCTTCCAAGTCTCTGGAGAAAGGTGTTTTTGAACTTCTGGGTCGGAGCAGAATGCTGCACCGTTGATGTTGATATGGTGTGAACATATCACAGTCTACACCTGGGGTTGGCACATACATGTAGATGCACCTCTGTATCAAAGACACAGGCTTTGAAGTAAAGAGCAATAAATGTCTGCTCTTTAAGGACTCCCTCTTAATTGTCACCGTTACTTGAGGAATTCCAAGGGGGTCTAGGACTTAGTCGAATGAACCTTATTTAATGAGATTCATCATGCTGAGTCCTAGGTTCATCCCATTATTGTGGGAATTTCAACCGTCGGCCACGTGGCGTGCGTTTTGGACTACCCGCCTTATATAAAGGGGAAGTTTCTTCTGAAGAGCCATGTCTTCATCTTCTTATCCTTCAGCACCATGCGAGACCCAGACTTAGCTTCGAGCGATAGTGGGCCTGGTCTAAGTCAGATTTTGGTTGAGGATCCCTTCGCTCAGAGGAGCTGTGCCTTCGTAGAAGAACTGTTGATGAGCTTCAAAACGTGATGAAATGCTTCTCATACGGAGTCCGAACCTGGGCGATGTCTCGGAGGTCTTGGAAGTCCTGACGACCTAGCTCGTGGCCTGGTTGCCAGCATGAAGCATCGCAGGTTGTGCTCTGTCCTGCTCATTTTGGGCTTTACGACATGCTGCACCTTCTAGAAGCTTGAGCGAATGGCTGCTTCAGAAAGTTGCTCACTTCGGCCGAGTAGCTGATGCACTTTTGGAGAGGAAAACTGTAGTGGAGACTTTGATGGAGACTGTATTCACATGTTCTATCCACGATGTCTTTCATTATGATGATCACAGTGTGAAGATTAACCCAAGCGTAGATCCGTAGGAGCTATTAATTCAGTATATGTAACCACAAAGTCTTTTGTAACAAATTCTTGTAATTACGTCTTTATGAAGTCTTTTATGTAATCATGTCGAATCTGTAGCAGACCCTTGTAGCCATGGTTAATGAAAGGAACTTCTTAGCTTTTTATTTGTCTATGACTTTTGTCTTTGCTGTTTGGCGTACTTGATCCCTGTGCTTCTGTGATGCTGGTCTCATAGTGAGGACACCAACATGCGCCATGCAACATCTGAACCATTGTAAAGAGGGATGGGCAGCGGGAGCACCCACCTGCCCCTTGCACTATGTTGAGATTTTTTATGGTTCTACAAGACCCCCTTCAAAGTGTCCCGAACTTGGGTCAAGCTTGGGGTACTTTGAAAAGAAGCATGACACGTGTCTTTTTGTATTTGAAATGACAATCACCTCAGTGGCCAGGTTGACATCGTACTTAAACTTTAGCGTTAAATGCCTTCAGTCGTCACTTCCTTAATTTGTGATCATGACTCCTCGTTTCACACAAACGTTCATCATGACCCTTTTTCTGAATCCACATTATTTTGAGGGCTAGCGAAGCGTCTTGTCTTCTTCAGAGGTAAGCCCCAGTATTTTTTAAAAAGATTTTGCCTTATTATCGCTTGTTCTGTGTAGGTGGGGCCTACGTGGTCAAAAAGGCTTAGGGAGCTTTTCGAAGAGCCTGCGCCCGATATTTCTTGTGCCATTGGGACCGAAGAAAAGACTGCGCCTGCTGCTAGTTCTGTCCCAGAGTACATCCCTCCTCCTGCCTCCTTTGAGTCCAGGGCTCGGGGTCCATCGGAACCGTTATCTTCGTCTCCACAAGACCATGTTGTGGGGGCCGACTGGGGACGAGGCTGCGAGGTTACGCAACATTATTGTGGAGTTAACCAGAGTGGGATCAGGCACGGGCGCCGGATGTAACTCCTCTTCCCAAATTTTTCAAAATTTTTCATTATAATTATTGTGCTTAAAGATAATGTCGTCGAGACGTTGTGAACGATTTGTTTTGATTTACACTTTTATCAAAAACTAGTTTAAATTTAAAGTACTAATTTATCTTAGTTATGTTATGCCTAGATTATTATTTTGGACTTTCAAATGGTTTGGTTTAAAAAAAGAATTTTTAGAGATTATAAATATTTTATAGACAAATTGATTTGCCAATTTATGTTCAATATTACGTTGAAAGTAATTTTCTAAAATCTGGTTTATTTTACTTCACGTGATTTAAAGTGAATATTTTCTTAAAATTTAGTATAAGATATTTTCCATTAATTTTGTGCTTCAAACTACTTATAAAATTTATGATTACCATTTATTTTCGTAGAAATATTTATCCTTGAAATCTTATTACTATCATAAAAATATTTGGTTAATAATTATTGGGCTTTCAAAATATTTTTGAAATGGTTTTGGATATCATAAATAATTTATTCAATAGAAAGGTTTATTAAAACATTTCGTATATGATTTTTGACTAATAAAAATATGTTTCCAAATATTATTTATAGTAATCAATTATTTATTTTGATTTGAATTATATGACTTAAATTATGAGAGGCAATTTTGGTCATTATTTTATATCTTATTAAAAATTGGCTTCAAAAATAATTTTTGAAAATCATTTGTAGTTTTAATAATAAAAAGGTTGGCCATTGTTATTTTTAAGTTTGGATTTAGTTTTTTCATTAGAATTTAAGTTCTATATTAGGAGTTTATTAAATTAATTTGAATATTAATATTGTTTGAAATATTTGTGTGAGAATTTAATAGTTGTTCTTCTTCTATTATTATTATTATTATTATTATTATTATTATTATTATTATTATTATTATTATTATTATTATTATTGTTATTGATTTGAGTTTATGCATTTTAATTATTTGATTGAATACTATCTTTAAATTATTATATTGATCAATTATAGGACAAGATCATAATTTGATTAAAATATCCTAGTCTATATAATTATTTGAACTTATCATATTTTGCCTTCAAATGCTAATACCGATAGGATCCCTCATAGTTAATCCTTATCCCTATATATCATATATACGAGTCTTCCTATCATTCTCATATTTTTCTCCACAGAACCCGCCACCACCATTAACTTGCCATTGCTACCACCCTCATCATCTTCATCCGCCAACGTCCCCGCCCTTGACACCAACACCACCACCACCCGCAGCTCCTTCCGTCATCGACAAACCTAACCCTCACCAACAGAGCAGTCACCACCAACATCCAAAATCACGACCACCACATCAGTATCATCCCGACCAACTCCCCTCGACTCGTTACACGAAGGTCGACCACCACGTTACCATTTTCACAGCCGTGTCGTCGTGTCCGTGACCACAACATCTATCTCATTCCATCCATTACATTCCAATACACAAAATTTTCGTGTCCAAACAATCCGGACACGACAATATACAAATCAAAATAAAGGCCCAGGCCTAACCTCGTCGGCCACCTCCGTATGCCGCCTTCGGATCCGCTTGAACTCCAATCGGGCCGTGCTCTGCCGAACGAGGCCCTAATTGCCGTTCACTGACTCATCGGGTCCGCCTCAATATCGAACAGGTCAGCCATGCGACGATCGGACAGCCGCGTTCGAAGACTGGCCTCGCAAACTTGCCTCTGGTCGTCCCTGGGACATCGCGCGCGTGTATACACGTGTTCTCCAATAGAAACTGCCCTAACCTCAAGGGCCGCTCACGGCGGCCAGACCTCGACTGTGTGACCCGGCTGCGGTGGCCGATACCTCATCGTCCCTGCGATTCGACGACTCGCTCCGTAGATCCACAGCGCCGGCTTGGAGCCACGCGCGCAGTGGTACCGCCACTGTGCCGTGCCTTCCTTCTGCATACACTGGTTTCCTTCTGGCGCCGCCTACCCCTTGTGTACGACCAGCGCTCGCGGCCATCAGTCACCGTGACACGTTGGCGAGCCACGCCAACCGATGAGGGCTACTGCTAAGGCTCGACGAGCCCCCTATTGTCTTTTTCTCAGACCACCGCCATCAATGCCGACCTTCGCCCGACCTCGTGTGCCGCGACCGCTCCGATTTCGGGCCGACGCCGTGGCTTCCTTTTCCATGCTGACCCCTCACCCCTGTGAGCCTCCTCCTCCGCCCAGCAGCGTCGCTCTGCGGAACCCCTAAGAGAGGGTTCACTTTCCCCTCTTCTCTCCTCTGTAAGTTTTTCTTTCCCATCTCTTTTTCTCTCTCTTCCCTAATCTAAGGACAACAGCAGCTGCCAACTTTATGTTGTTACTTTATTATTATATTTTTTTAATTGATCAATATAGGTACACTATTAACAGTAGGTATATGTAATATTTATTTAAACACAATATTGGCTGTACTAATGTTATTAAACTATTTTGTTAGGGTTATCATTATTATTTTAGTTAAAACTTTTGCGAATATATAGCTAGTAAATATTTTTTTAGACAACTAACAATATTGGCATTATTTTTATTATTCCTAAAACTATATATATTCTACCAAATTTATATTGTAAATATAGAATTGGCATTAGCCTTACAAATGATTTTCTAGATTTTTGTATTATATATTTGATATATTTTATAGTGAGGATATAGTTCCCAAATATTGTAAATATCTTCCAAATATATATCTATTCTACTATATAGTAGGAAAACTTGGTGGTGAAACTTTTGAATTCCTAAAATACCTTTGAGTATTTTATAAATAATGTTATTATGTCAACTTGCATGTCATTTATGTTTAAGAGTCAAAACAATAAAGTTTGCATGCATGTTTCCTTTTTTTATACAACTTTTCATATTCCAATGGTAAAAATTTTATATCCTTACAATTTTTCAAAAATTATTATTCTCAATAGAAAATTAAAAAAAAAGAACAAAATTTGTACTTTGGATCTCTTGGCATTGTAAAAAGAAAACACACAAACATGAATAATAAGCTGGAAAAGACGAAAAGACGACATCTAATCTTGTGATATTTTAATTAAAATACGTGCAAAGCACGTACACGTAGACTAGTATAAATATATATTTCTTTCTAGCTATTATCAAAATAAGATATTTGGCTTAGAAGCAACAAAAATATGGTCTTTATGGTATTTCAATGTAGTTTTAAACTAAAGAACGTATTTGTCAAAATTAGGAAATTCGATCAAAAAGGGTTTCCTATATTTTCAAGAATTAGTTATCTAAATATATTGACTAATACGAATGTAGTTTTCTAGAATTATTTACTAAAGTTATATATAATTATATTCCCTTCGAGTCTATCTTAACCGTGACTAGTCATATGTCCCTAATTTCTGTGATTCTAACTTCGTCATATCGACCCTAGGCAAATCAGTCTATCCTGGACCCAATGACACGGTCTGTTCCATCATTAGAGGCCGTCTTGCACACTTGCGACATCTGCGACTATTCTGGACCCAACAGGATTATCGGTTTCACCAACAAAGGACCACAGGCAAGTACACTTTCTGATTGCTTTTCAATTCATAGTAGTTTGTATATTTCATATTTATACATATGTCTTGCTGCGTGCTGACAGCTCGTCACACGAAAATTAGTATCATGGATCTCTACTTACTATATTTCGTGATTATCATGTTTTCGTGTTTTGTGATTTGTCCGAGTCCATGAGTACTAGTCGAAAAGGAAAATATCTTAGTAGACATGTGGACTACCCAGAACTATCCTTCGTGTCTTTCGTGGAGAATAACAGCTGTACACGACACGTGCAGGGTGCCAAATTTACCTCCTAGCCGTTCACATGTCGAAACTGATATTTCAAAACACATAGATAGTTGTCTTTTATTTATTTTCCTTATTTTTCTTCACTGCTGGCCATGACATCAGTTACTTTCTAGTTTTCATTTCACATATGTTATTTTTATGTCTTGTGAATTCTATTGTATTTTTGATTTTTCGTCGGTTTGTGTGCTTGTTCCATTCCTGACTGGAAACCAACATTTTTCAGGTTTAGCCGCGATCACTCTTAGCGATGGAAAGGCATGGGTATGCTGAGGTCAACCTAGATAGTTGAATTAGTTATCTTTTTCTATTTGTGAGACCTTGTATTTTCTAGCAAATGTGAAGTTGTGAAACCTTACAATTTGTAACTTGATTTAATAATGTGAATGAGAAATAAATGTATATTTGTGATTTTGAGCATCTTGGCCATGACAGTGTTCTACCGTCGACTCTATGGCGTAGGCTGGCTTGGATACGTCTCGTATTCGAAAAGCGGGTGCGGGTCGTAACACCGGAGCTTCCACCTTTGACCCTGTCGTCGTATCGACTCGTCCTTCGGGAGATGATCCTATTGCGCAGGCAGAGAAAGTATTGCCCGGACCTGTTGTCGAGAGGCTATCTATCGGAGAGTTCACCGAGGAGGTCATTAGCAAAGTCACAGAGGTAACTATTGAAAGGTTGGCTGATCGGGTGTTTGGGGAAGTGTCAGAGGAGGCCTTAGCAAGACCGGTCGATGTAGTTGTCGATGAACCGATGGCTAAAGTCGCCGACGGAGTGACTAAGGCTGCCTTCGTTGATGAACCCGCTGATGTTATCACGGAATCGGTCGAAGATATGGTCGCTAAACCTGCTGCTGGGATTTTTGTCGAGGCGATCACCACAGAGCCGGCTTCGGCTACGAGAGTAGTCGGGGAGCCTGTCGCGACTCCCATTTCGTCAGATACCCCATCGGTGGTTCCTTCTGTTCTGGCATTGGTGTCTGGACAAAGTTCTGAGTCTGCTGCTGTTCCAGCTTCTCCCATTACCTCAACGGGTTAAACAGATAACAAATATTATTCGGACCTTCTTCTGGGTACCATCCGTTATGCTTTGTCGCATGGGTTGGAGGGCATTCTACAGCAAAATGAATCGCTCCAATGCGCCCGCCTCATAGTTGATGGTAAGTTGTTGCTCTTGTACAGCTATCCTGAGTGTAAGACCAAGGCGGATGTAATAGCCAACCTGATGGCTGAATCCAAAGCCATTGCTTTGGAACTGCGTGATCTTAAGAACAATATCTCGACTCTGGTTGCTGAAGAGTTGGAGAAAATTGCTTTTGAAGTATCCCTGTACGAACAACGGCACCAGGATCTATGTGTTCATCTTACAGAAATCGAGGCTGCACTTGAGGAGGTGACTGCTGCTGACGAGGTTCGGGCTCGCCGTCGCGTAGTCGCAGAGGAACGCTGTAGGGACCTCCGAGAACATATTCAGAGGTTGGCGGATACCCTGGTCCTTGCTGAGGGTGACTTGAGGATGTCAGAGGACCAGAAAAAGTCCTTCGCCTGCGTTCGGAGGCTCTAATTCAGGAGAAGGAGGATATCGACGCTCGTCAGATGGAGTTGACCCTTGCGCGTTGAGCTTTATCTTCTATAAAAAATGAAGCGACTAAGCATCAGGAGGCCGAGCGGAGGGCTGAAGCCTCGGTCGGGCAGCAGAGGGCTCATTTGAGGGGGTAGGTTATTTATAAATAGCTCCCTATGGTTTGTACGCATTGTGGTAACTGTCCCCGTTGTTTTAAAAACAAAGAACACCCCCCTGGCTGCTAAATTTTTTACTCATTTTCTTCTGTGCAGCAAGGAGGTGCAACTAATTAACTCTATAAACCAGGGGATGTTCTTTATTTTTAAAACAATGGGGATAGTTACCAAAATACGTACAAACCATAGGGGGTACAACTAATTAATCCCATTTGAGGAGCCGATTAGAAGGGCTCAAGGACCAATCTTCCCAACTTTGATTTCTTTTTTCTTTCTGTCTCTTAGTTTATGGGAGACTATATATATTTTTGTAGTAAAGAACATCATCTTACTTTGTATATGAAATTTTTATTTCCTTTTTCCTTTCTGTTTGTCTTTATGGTTGTGAATCTTGCACAAAAGTAAGAGTTCCCTTTGGAGGAGATAACTCTTTTGGGGACAGGGTGTTTACTCAGAGGGTATATGGACATGG
The DNA here is from genome assembly GCA_029216955.1 of Iris pallida. Classification (NCBI taxonomy): domain Eukaryota; kingdom Viridiplantae; phylum Streptophyta; class Magnoliopsida; order Asparagales; family Iridaceae; genus Iris; species Iris pallida. The sequence goes on along the minus strand of JANAVB010018200.1, from coordinate 9,735,496 downwards.
TAAGGATAGACTCTATAGGGGTATAGAACGAATCAGAGGTAGTATGGACGTGAAGGGTTCTATGTGTAACAACCGTGGGAGGTTGTTGCAGAAGGGTTGCTTACTCAGAGGAAATATAGACTTGGCAAACACCCTTCTCTAGAATAACAGTTCAGAGGTAATATAGACGTGAAACGTTTTCTAGGTGGAGAGCTATGACAACTCAAGTCTTATCATATAAAAAGTGTGACTACTCAGAGGTGATATGGACGTGGTAGACACGGTATAAAATAACATTTCAGAGGTGATATGGGCGTAAAATGTTTTCTAGGTAGTCATGACAACATAGGGTTATCATGAGAGAGGCGAATACTCAGAGGTAATGTGGACACGGTAGACGTGACTTAACTAAGGTGTAGGGGACCAATCCAGAGATAATATAACCGTGAGAGGTTTTCTACCAGGGAGAGGTATAGAAGGGGTGAATTCTTTCAACGGAATCCTTGAACACTTACCGAGATATGGGAGTTTTGGACATAGAGGTGGAATTTGCGTCTTGCCACTGTCGGATTCATTCTCCTTGCTAGAACTTCGAAGTAGGTGCCCCGAGGAGGGACAATTTGGCTCGTACGGTTGACGGTTGTCGCTTGCACTTGAAGTTTTCATAGAGAGTTGTCTAGGAAATATCTAGCATTCTAATATGCACAAGAGTAATTCGAAGACAACTTTCTATTAATAACATGAGAAATCTTATCCTGAAGGATTACATTATCTAGCAAGGGTATTGGCTAACTGTGCTAGTATGTCAAAGCTGTAGGATTTGAAAGTCCCTACTGCCGAGTCTTTTCTGAGAGGCTTGTCAAAGCCAACCTCCTTTTGCTTCTGTTTATCCGTGGCAGGAGTCTGCGACGGGCCTGCCTCTGATGTATTAGGGGCAGGAGTTATAGTTGGTAGAGGCTCTACCTTCTCTGGAGCCTGGCTCTCCTTTTGTCGCTGTACTGAGCGAGTGGTTACCAAGGTGTCCTCGGCCGACACCAAGATCATGCGACAGGTCTTGACCTTCTTCCCTTTGACGAAAGGGGTCATAGGCGCCATCATGTTGGAAGTCAGGTCAGGGTGAACCCACATGACCTTGCTTCGTTATGTAGAGAATAGGATGAGCCCTTGAGTGTTGTCCTATGCTGGTGGAAGGTTAACCACTTCAATTGTTGCCCTCGGGATGGGGACGACTTCGTCTTGCGCCTCTGTGGTTGGAAAACTTCCAAACTGGATAATAACCATATTGGCCGTGACGGTCTTCTCTTCATGATGAGGCACTGGATTTGCCTTTCCAACACATAACAGTCTTGTGTTGAGTAGTGAACATACTGGTGATAATGGCAGTATTTGGGATTGTCCACCTTTTCCACTTCGTCGGGATGCTTCGGCACAGGGAGAGACAGCTTGCCACTCTTTGTCAGCATGTCGAAGAGTTCTAGCATATCTTCGTCGTTGAAGGAGTAAGTTTCCCTCAGCTTCTGCGTTTCTGCAGACTTGGGGTTCATGGTTGCTGAACCTTTGGAGATGTTGACGGTCCTGGCCTGCTTGCCTTTTTCGTCTTTGGGGTTATTGTTAGACGAACATCTTTCCTTGTCTTCGAGAGAGGGGAAGTTCAGTCCCAGGAGCTGCGCATCTTAGGATTTCCTCTGTGCCACATCGTCCTCTATAATGAAGGGCGTTGACTCCGTGCAAGGGGCATTGTGCCATAATTTTATTGTCGGCAGCATGTTCTTGCGGCATGAGTCCATAAGCATAGGCTCGGGCATACAAGGGGATAGCCTTAAGGCTGCTTGGCGAAAGTGCTCAATGTATGCATGAACATGCTCTTTCTCCCTCTGGACAACCTCCATGAGCAGTGACATTGTCATGTCCATCCCTCCTTCATAGAATCGATCTACAAATAGATTCTTCAGGTCCTCGAACGATGAAATACAATCGTCCGAAAGACTGCAGAACCACTCATAGGCTACCCCCTATAGAGCTCCTATGAATATGTTGGTAAGGAGAGCGTCGTTCTTCGATAAGTGCCCTATTACTGAGGCAAAGTACCTCAAGTATCGTCGGGGAGACTCTTTTCCTTCATAGGACATAAGCGTCTACGGATTGTACTTGGAAGGATAGACTACGTTGCCCCACTCGGCAGGATATGGCTGCCGAATCCCCATTTTTCAGAGTGCTGCTTGCTTTTTTTTGGCGTCGTAGTGAGCATACAGGTCCTTGATGGCCTGCTGTATCTCAATTGACATTGTAGGGCCTGTAGTCGACGGAGTAGACGATGATGGTCCCGTCTGATGGAAGGCAGGTGGCCTATTGGACTCGTCGTTGGTTGTTGGATCAAGCGTGGGTTTGGAAGCAGCAGAGGCCAAACTGCTCTTGATATCCACCATGACAGAGGACAAGGTCTTCATTGTAGCCGTCAACGTGTCTAGGCTTGTCTCGAGGGCTTCAATACGTCTTAGTGCTTCGTTATTGTCCGCTTCGTCGCCGTCGGCCATAAAGATAGACCTGGTGTGAGAATGAGTTGAGGGAACTGTGGACTCTTCGGTCTCTGGCTCAAACACCCGGGTTTTTGCTATCTTGAGGATAGACTAGAAGGTTGCGGTCTTCCTCGGACTTATTGCGGTTGCTACCCCCAGTCTGGTGACTAGCTGCATCGGTAGAGGCATCCGTATAGTATGGCTCATCTTCAGATTGGAATGCGACGTTGTCATGAACAGTGGGCGGCTGACTACCCCCAGCCTCTGACGTGGAATCAAGCGGAGATTTAGAACGTGTGCCTTGAAACACACCTGTGTCAGGTACCTTTGTCTTGCTGCTCTCGGACCGCTTCTTGGGCTTGGAGGTTGAGACGGGAGGATTCTTGGAAGACTTCTTAAGAGTTTTAGAACCCTGTGTTACATTGCATGTGGCGACATGGAGTTCGTCTTCTCTCTTGCTCGTCGACCCCCTGTTGAGTCTCTGATGTGCGATCGACGTAGATTGAAGTCTTTAAAAGACGGAACGCCTCCTCGGTAGTAGTACAGTCGCCTGTTGACAACAACAGTTGATAGTGATTTGGGTATAAGGATGCCTTGATTTAGGCATGCCCTGTGCCGCAGATTCTTCTTCTGCTTAGTAGAGCACCAGATCTTTCGTTACGGTACCTCTATTGTACGCACAAGGAAGCTGCACGTGGGTACGATCAGAGAGGGTCTGGCGAGGCAACCTCTTATCATGCTCGCAGGAACACTGCTCGCATAACTTCCTCTCCATGGGGTGTACCCCCTATGTTGCATCATGCACGGGAGTGCTCAAGCGGCTGAGGGGTTCGACTGGTCGAGGTATCGGAGCACGGGGACTAGCCTTGTATAACTTTCTATTGGCAGCGCATGTGACTATCAACGCGGGCCTCTGTACGGTCATAGGCATGGTACATTTGTTGCAAGGGGCATGTACCGCTTGGGATCTCTTTCTACTACACCCAATGGATGCATAGTATTCAGAATCTAATGAAGGTTCGCCTGATGGGAAGGCAATTCTATCGAAGACTGATCTTTTTGTCGACAAAGCGCCTGTCGTGAGGGGTTGGACCGGTGTGCGCTTCCTTCGGTGTTGTGTCTTTGTCAGGCCTACTATAGAGACACTTTCTTTCTCGTCATATTTTTCCAGGATGGGAATCGAGCAAGGGGATATGGCTGTAGCAGCTGAAATCTTCTCCGGGCCTTCGGTGTTTAGGGGGTTCTGGATCGTAGTTCCCTCTCTCATGCTGCTCATTGTAGCCGTCTTGGGCCTCCAGACACGTCGAGTCTTTTTCGGTTTTATGATTCGCTTCGAAGGATTAAACTTTCCATCAGAAAGGAGATCTTCAAAATCTTGCTGGTCGAAGCGTACAACCAGCATCTTCTGGGAAGATCCCAGCAAGTTGTCTTCAGATTGCGTTACCGCCTTCTCGTTGGAGGAGAAGGTAGTCCCCAGTAGAGTTGCCATTTTGTTCGACATAATAAAAGGTTAAACGAACTTTTTGCTTTATCGAACGTAAAAAGACCCATGTATAGAGAAGGAAGTCCTAAACAAGATATTCTAAGTAGAACTAAAATAGTTTTTTGGGAAAGTGTGACGGAGGAGATCGAGCACTACAGCGGCTCCTTTACTCCGTTGATGATCTGACGACGGGTTGAACTTGTTTTGGCTCTCTGACGCCTTTGATGGAACTCTAGGGTCACCGATCAAGAGGATATCTGGAGTTGACGATTTCTTGGTGATCTTCGTGACCTTAATAGTTCTGGTGGGTGGTGGTTGTTGAAGGAAAACTCCTTCTATTTATAGAGAACAGAGCACATATGCAATGTGCATTAAGGTTTCGAGATATGAAGGAATCTGCCGTCATTGTACGGTGCGGGCTTCTGCGGCGCTGACACGTGGCAGACATCGAGATTCCTCTCAATCGAGATCTCGGATGGTTATCAAAATAATCGAAGGAGAAGACATGTGGTGCGTGCCGATTTGCTTGTTCAGATGCAGCCGAGTAAATCTTGGAATTTTATCTCAGATTTGGATTCTAATTGATCCTCGTCTAAGATTAAAATCAATCTGATAAGATATCAATCTGATAAGATATCAATCATGATTCAATCCCAATCCCATCTTTAATAGAGGCAATTTAAGCAAACCAATTGGATGGGACCATGCTTCATGCGCCTCTGGCAAGGTATAAGTACTGCTGCGCTTCTAGGGCGACGAGCAAATCGTTCTTCTGGAGACAACGGAGCCTCTGTGCTTTCAGGCGACGAGTGGACTTCGCTTCAAAGACGATGAGACTTCTGTGCGTTAGAGCAACGAGAAAGCATGTTTCAGGCAACAAACACACTATGCTGTAGGGCGACGAGTAGGCTTGTGCTTCAGGTTGACGAGGTTACTGTGCTTTCGGAGCGACAGACCGACTTGTGTTGGAGGCAATGGTATCTCCCAAATCTCTGGAGAAAGGTGTTTCTGAACTTCTGGGTCGGAGCAGAATGTTGTGTCGTTGATGTTGATATGGTGTAAACGTATCACCAGTCTGTACCTGGGGTTAGCGCAGGCATGTAGCTGTGCCTCTGGATCGAAGACACTGGCTTTCAAGTAAAAAGCAATAAATGTTCGCTCTTTAAGGACTTCCTCTTAATTGCCACCGTTACTTGGGAAATTCCAAGAGGGTCTAGGACATAGTCGAATGAATCTTACTTAATAAGATTCATCGTGCTGAGTCCTAGGTTCATCCCATTACTGTAGGAATTTCAACTGTCGGCCATGTGGCATACGTTTTGGACCCCCCCGCCTTATATAAAGGGGAAGTTTCTTTTGAAGAGCCATGTCTTCATCTTCTTGTCCCTCAGCACCATGCGAGATCAAGACTTAGCTTTGAGCGGTAGTGGGCCTTTTCTAAGTCAGATTTTAGTTGAGAATCCCTTCGCTCAGAGGAGTTGTGCCTTCGTAGAAGAACTGTTGGTGAGCTTCAGAACGTGCTGGAATGCTTCTCTTACGGAGTCTGAACCTGGGCTATGTCTCGGAGGTCTTGGAGGTCCTGACGACCTAGCTCATGGCCGGATTGCCAGCGTGAAGTGCCTCAGGTTGTGCTCTGCCCTGCTTATTCTGGGCTTTGCGACCTGCTGCGCCTTCTAGAAGCTCGGGCCAATGGCTGCTTCAGGAAGTTGCTCGCTTCGGCCGAGTAGCTGATGCGCTTTTGGAGGGGGAGCTGTGGTAGAGACTTTGATGGATACTATATTCACATCTTCTATCCACAATGCCTCTCTCCACGATGATCACACTATAAAGATTAACCCCGGCGTAGATCCGTAGGAGTTTTTAATTCAGCACATGTAACCACAAAGTCTTTTGTAACAGATTCTTGTAATTATGTTTTTATGAAGTCTTTTATTTAATCATGTCGAATCTATAGCAGACCCTTGTAGCCATGATTAATGAAAGAAACTTTCGAGCTTTTCATCTGTCTGCGACTTTTGTCTTTGCTGTTTGGCATACTTGACCGCCTGTGCTTCTGTGATGCTGGTCCCATAGTGAGGACACTAACTTGCGCCATGCAACCTCTGAGCCGTTGTAAAGAGGGATCGGTAGCGGAAGCACCCACATGTGCCTTGCACTATGCTGAGATTTTTTATGCTTCTACACCCGACAGGCTGTACACCATTCTTTTTGGTATATGGATGTGAAGTTGTCCTACCGTTGGAAATCCAAATCGCTTCACTAAGGATTGCAATTGCCATTGAACTCACGACGGAAAACTATGATCATCTTCGACTATAGGAGCTTGAAGCACTTGACGAGAGACGACTATTAGCTCAATAACATATCGAGCTATATCCAGCCCGTATCTTAAAAGCCTTCAACCGTGTAAAACCCCTAAATTTTCTACTATTTTTTATATTAAATTTGGTACTGATTTTAATTTTTGTATTGTACGTCGCGTAATCATATTATACGTCACGCACGAAATTTTATTTTTCGAAATTGCTCGACGAATGCGAATACGTGCGAGCGTACATATTTTAGAAAAATATTTCTTATTTTATTTTATTATACACTTTCAAAATATTACATATAATTATTATTCTTGCTATAAAAAGCCTTTTGTTTTGAAGAGTTATTAATCATAAATAATATTTTATTGTGTACTAGGAAAAGTATGCATTATTTTTGCTTACATATATATTTCATAAATATTTATTTATGTTATTTCTAAATAATAATATAATTTTCGAAATTATTATTATTAGTATCTTTTGAAAAATATATTTCGAAATTATTATGGCGATTTAAACCTTGATTTGAAAATTTGGATTTATTTAGATAGTTAAATATTTGAAAATTGATTTCTCACATGGATTTTATACTAGAAATTTAATTCGATTTAAATTGGAAATTTAATTTGAATTTGGATTTCATTATTGATTTAAATTAAATTGGGTTTAAATATCCTAATTCTTATCTTAATGGGAATTCCTATATCCTATAAATAGGCAGGTACTCCTCCATTATTTCTCCACAAGCCACAATTCATCTTCCATAAAATTCTCCACAACGTGTGTGCATCGTGTCCTTGTCCATCTTTTTCTTTCGCTATTTTTACAAATACATATTTTTCGTCGTATCCGACACACTGGACATGACCAAATTCCCAAATCCCTAAACCCTAATTTTTCGATCCCTAATTCTCTAACCCTAAACCTAGCTCGACCATCCCCACAGCCACGCTGTTCGCCGCCGGCGTCCCCGCTGATAAACCCTCTCCCGAGCGCCCGCTGCTCTCTCCGTCGACCTTTTTCTCCCGAGCCTCCACTTCCCACCTCCGCAAACCGCCGTCACCCACCGCGCCGCCAGAGCCTCGACGAACCGCCTCCCTCTCGCTCCCCTGCCCTCTCTCTCGAAAATTTTCAGAACCCTCTCCTTCCTTTTCTCTCTATACTCTCTCTCTCTCTCTCTCTCAAAGAGCAGTAGATATTTTTGTTATTTTTTTGTTATTTTTATTATTATTAATATTATTATTATTATTTTATTATTATTATCATTGTTATATTATTATTATTATCATTATCATTATTATTATTATTATTATTATTATTATTATTATTATTATTATTATTATTACTATTATTATTATTATTATTATTAATTTACTATCATTAGTTTATTATTTGTATTATCATTATTATTATCACTTTTATTATTAATACCTTGATATGGTTATTATTATTTATAATTATTATAATTATTATGAGTATTTTAATTTTGTGGAAGTATCTATGAATACGGGTATTAGATATGTTGTCATTATTATTAGTAAAAATATATATAGATATATATATTATAAATTGCTAGTCTTTCCAATTATTTACTTTGAATTACCATAGTGATTCTCCCATTAAAATTTTAGTTGCCCAAAAATGATTTATCCTAATATATGTATATTTATTTTTATCTAAATATTTTCGTTAACAAGATATGGTTTTCTATCAAAACTTTATCATTACCAACTTAGAAATTTGGCCTAAAATAATTTTTGCATATTTTCAAAGTATGTATCAAAAACTAGTTTATCAGTAAATATATTTCCTTACTATAAATATTTTCAAGTATTATAAATAGTTTTCTATTATTGATCCATTATTCTTTGATTTCTCGCATGTCCGTAACCGATCCTATTATTCCTATTCTGTCACCAAATTCGTACCACCTTATGTCCACCTTAACTAATTTGACCCTTCTGAACTCAATGGAACTGTCTGTACCACCATCCAAGGTCACCTTGCATAGTTATTGCATCAAAGTCGCAGTTCATGCCACAGTGATCGTTGGAGCACACCAGGCGTACTACCAGGCAAGACACCTTGCCATTTGCTGTTTATTTATTTTAGCTCATATTTCATGCATTATTTATTTTCTTTATGCAAAATAAACTGTGATACATGGCATAACCTGTTAGAACTTACTGTTCAGTTATATTTCCTGCTATGTATTATTTTTCTTACACATTAAACCTAGATTTAAGGGACCACCTTGTGTGTTGCATTCATTGGCCTTGACACGTTATACCACGAAGTTGTGTCGCATGTAGAACACGAAAGTGCGTGATTGGCTGGCCACCAGTATGTACAAGTCGTGCGATAGGAATAACCGCTAATAGAGATTGCATGCTAGTTTGACTTAGCGGTTATAGTGGTTTGTGTTGTGGATACAACATAGTAGGCATTGGGCTGGGAGAAAAATTCCTTAGCGTATGGGCTTCGATGCACTTTTTCTTGTGACCCGGACTCTCCGCTGGAGATACGGGGTTGATGACCCATGATTACTGATGGCCACTGACGATTCTGCGGAACTTCATGCTCTTACTGATGGGGCCTCTAGTGCCCCAAGGGGGACTATGCCGATCCTATTCAGCCAGGGCCCATGCGTAGGAAGGATTGTTCTTAACTACATTTCACTTAGAACGGATAGGCACCTTTATCCGTTAGGTACGAGTTCTGTTGGTTTGGGTACTTGTATCTGACCGTGGCTTGGAACAATAACTTGTCGTAGATTAGTTCGTCATATCTTGTCCTTGTTTGGTTGTAGGTGTGACTTACTACTTCGATGAGAAGGTATTGAACCTTATTGGGGTCTGAATACCATATTGGATTCATAGCATGGAAAGATACCTCACCATGAATTAGTTTACCATCTCCTGTCCTTGTTTGGTTGGGGGGATGGTACGCTCGTTCAATAGGTGTATATTGGACCATGATATAAATTCAATTGACTTATTTATTTGAGCAATATTTATTCAGTTTATATGGCATGATATTATGTGTCTTGTTACGTCCCTCTGAGGACCTAGTTATCTCTACTGGTGTGTACTATTGTCTTTCGCAGGTGCTCTAGCTCTAGCCATGATCCGCTCTATTTCTTCGAGGATGATTGTATTTTGGTCGTCTTCGCTTCGCTCGCCAAATCATTTCTTTGCTCATGTATTTTCTTTATTTGTTGGTAGTGGATTTGTCTCCGCCCAACATATTGTATCAAGATAATTCATTATCTTTATATGATATCTTTTATTTCATTTATTTTTGTGTGGATGAGATTAGTTATGGTTTCTACTGCATTTTACAGCTTATGTATTTATACGAGGCTTCCATATATTGGAGTATACTTCGTATGAATACAGCTGGCATGTCTACGTTCCTAGTCCTACGTATTTTGGGACTGGGGCGTTACATGTTTTTGTGGTGGCCCATGCAGGTCTAGATAAATTGTTTGGTTACTTTACCGTACCAAGCAAGCCTGCGTATAGGATTAGAGTGTAGGATCTCATCCACATACTTGACCACTTTCTTCGATCTACCGTTTGACTCATCGACTGCATCTTGCTTGATTCCTTCTATCATTATACTTATCTTCCCTTCGTGCTTGCTAGAGATTGACCCTACAAGTTAGATGTCCCAAACACCCTTAGTTTAATTCTTTTAAGTTGGGTAGAATGTCTCGTGACCTAGCAATCCCTTTGTCCTTGTGACCTATATTAGCAAGTTTACTTAGATTCTAGAATTTAGAGGACCCTAACCCATTTAGCCAACCAAGGACTTAGACAAGAAGACTATAGGACGACTGTATGACTTAGAATCATTCTGCCTTCTTTTAATCTTAATCTCTTGTGCCTATGTATTTACCATTTTGACTAATGATGCTAATGTAGCCTAGTTTTTGCAAGCTTATTCCTTATCGAGCTTGTCCAAGACATATGTTAATTGGGTCGCTCCCACTAACATATTGTCTAATCAAAACTGGTGCATGATGGTCTGATCAACCTAGTGCACTTTGGTTCACTTTATTCTATCGTTCTACGTGGATGAGGACATAACTAAACTTGCCCTCTAGAATCCCATCCACGACTGCCTTGAAAATTCTTTTTTGAAATTTTTCGGCCGCCTTTGAACCACATATTCGTATTCGATAAATTCACCTTTGGAACCCTTTATCGCTTTCGTCTTCCTCCTATTTAGAAGGACGAAATCCCTCGTGCCGTGTATCCCCTTTAGTTGCCCGATAACTTATGACCACTGTAATTAGCCATTACCAACCCGTGGCTATATCCTCATCTTAAAACTATTCATTTTTTTCTTGATCCTAAACCTACCATCGTGACCTACTAAATGCTTGTTTATGATAAGGCGTTATTTCTTTGCCTCGCCCGAACACTTGTCATACCCCTTTTACCTTCTCACCCCCTACTAATTCTTAATTTCGAGGACGAAATTCTTTTAAGTTGGGTAGGATGTAAAACCCCTAAATTTTCTACTAATTTTTTTTATTAAATTTGGTACCGATTTAAATTTTTATATTGTACGTCGCGTAATCGTATTATACGTCGCGCACAAAATTTTATTTTTCGAAATTGCTCGATGAGTGCGAATATGTGCGAGCGTACATATTTTAGAAAAACATTTCATATTTTATTTTATTATACACTTTCAAAATATTACATATAATTATTATTCTTGCTATAAAAAGCCTTTTGTTTTTAAGAGTTATTAATCATAAATAATATTTTTTTGTGTACTAGGAAAAGTATGCATTATTTGTGCTTACATATATATTTCATAAATATTTATTTAAGTTATTTCTAAATAATAATGTAATTTTCAAAATTATTATTATTAGTATCTTTTGAAAAATATATTTCGAAATTATTATGGCGATTTAAACCTTGACTTGAAATTTTGGATTTATTTAAATAGTTAAATATTTGAAATTTGATTTCTCTCATGGATTTTATACAAGAAATTTAATTTGATTTAAATTGGATATTTAATTTGAATTTGGATTTGATTATTGATTTAAATTAAATTGGGTTTAAATATCCTAATTCTTATCTTAATGGGAATTCCCACATCCTATAAATAGACAGGTACTCCTCCATTATTTCTCCACAAGCTACAATTCATCTTCCACAAATTCTCCACAACGTGTGTGCATCGTGTCCTTGTCCATCTTTTTCTTCCGCTATTTTTATAAATATATATTTTTCGTCGTATCCGACACACCGGACATGACCAAATTCCCAAATCCCTAAACCGTAATTTTTCGATCTCTAATTCTCTAACCCTAAACCTAGCTCGACCATCCCCACAGCCACGCTGTTCGACCCGACGTCGTCTCCCTGGCACCGTGAGTCCTAGCCAACCACTACCGCCTGCATGACTCCGCCCCGTCTATGACGACCACATCTTCCATCGCCACCAGCATCCATCTCACCCGAACTCCTCCCTGGCAAACCAACAACACCACCGCCCCTACCAACACCATCGTCGCCACCACATCTTCTTCGACATCACCACCCTATCCCATGACCACCGCCACAATCTGCAGACCAAAAACTGAATCGACCAAGAATAAAACCAATTATAAAAACAAACACCACCATCACCGCCCCTTACTTGACGCCGCCGGCCCGAGATCCGGCGACCGCCCCAGCCGTCCTTCCGCCTTGCCGTCCTTAGCCTCCCACAACGCCGATCCTCCTCCTCCTAAGCCCTAGTCGGCCGGAGCCACACCACCTCGCCGCTAATGTGCGGATCTCGCCACGCCGAGCCATCCTCCTCCCGTTCTCATCCTCCACAACGCCTGGCGCCGCCTCCATCACCCCAGCCGCCCGTCGAAACTCTCCGGCGCAGACGCGACCCTCCGTCGCTTACTCTCCTCCGCCCGTGACCAAGCTGCTCGCGTCGCCCAACTCCGCGTCTCACCGAACAGCCCGCCCATCGGCCTCGGCCGTGCTTCGCCGCGAGCGTCCCCGCTGATAAACCCTCTCCCGAGCGCTCGCTGTTCTCTCCGCCGACCCTTTTCTCCCGAGCCTCCACTTCCTTCCTTCGCAAACCGCCGTCACCCACCGCGCCACCAGAGCCCCGACGAACCGCCTCCCTCTCGCTCCCCAGCCCTCTCTCGAAAATTTTCAGAACCCTCTCCTTCCTTTTCTCTCTATACTCTCTCTCTCTCTCTCTCAGAGAGCAGTAGATACTTTTGTTATTTTTTTGTTATTTTTATTATTATTATTATTAATATTATTCTTATTCTTATTATTATTTTATTATTATTATCATTGTTAATAATAATAATAATATTATTATTATTATCCTTATCATTATTATTATTATTATTATTATTATTATTATTATTATTATTATTAATTTACTATCATTAGTTTATTATTTGTATTATCATTATTATTATCACTTTTATTATTAATACCTTGTTATGGTTATTATTATTATAATTATTATAATTATTATGAGTATTTTAATTTTGTGGAAGTATCTATGAGTACGGGTATTAGATATGTTGTCATTATTATTAGTAAAAATATATATAGATATATATATTATAAATTGCTAGTCTTTCCAATTATTTACTTTGAATTACCATAGTGATTCTCCCATTAAAATTTTAGTTGCCCAAAAATGATTTATCCTAATATATGTATATTTATTTTTATCTAAATATTTTCGTTAACAAGATATGGTTTTCTATCAAAACTTTATCATAACCAACTTAGAAATTTGGCCTAAATTAATTTTTGCATATTTTCAAAGTATGTATCAAAAACTAGTTTACTCAGTAAATATATTTCCTTACTATGAATATTTTCAAGTATTATAAATAGTTTTCTATTATTGATCCATTATTCTTTGATTTCTCTCATGTCCGTAACCGATCCTATTATTCCTATTCTGTCACCAAATTCGTACCACCTTATGTCCACCTTAACTAATTTGACCCTTCTGAACTCAATGGAACTGTCTGTGCCACCATCCGAGGTCACCTTATATAGTTATTGCATCGAAGTCGTAGTTCATGCCACAGTGATCATTGCAGCACACCAGACGTACTACCATGCAAGACACCTTGTCATTTGCTGTTTATTTATTTTAGCTCATATTCCATGCATTATTTATTTTCTTTATGCAAAATAAATTGTGATACATGGCATAACCTGTTAGAACTTACTGTTCAGTTATATTTCCTGCTATGTATTATTTTTCTTATACATTAAACCTAGATTTAAGGGACCACCTTGTGTGTTGCATTCATTGGCCTTGACACGTTATACCACGAAGTTGTGTGTCGCATGTAGAACACGGAAGTGCGTGATTGGCTGGCTACCAGTACGTACAAGTCGTGCGATAGGAATAACCGCTAATAGAGATTGCATGCTAGTTTGACTTAGCGGTTATAGTGGTTTGTGTTGTGGATACAACATAGTAGGCATTGGGCGGGAAGGACAATTCCTTAGCGTATGGGCTTCGATGCACTTTCCCTTGTGACCCGGACTCTCCGCTGGAGATATAGGGTTGATGACCCATGATTACTGACGGCCACTGACGATTCTGCAGAACGTCATGCTCTTACTGATGGGGCCTCTAGTGCCCCAAGGGGGGACTATATCGATCCTATTCAGTTAGGGCCCATACGTAGGAAGGATTGTTCTTAACTACATTTCACTTAGAACGGATAGGCACCTTTATCCGTTAGGTATGAGTACTTTTAGTTTGGGTACTTGTATCTGACCGTGGCTTGGAACAATAACTTGTCACGGATTAGTTCGTCATATCTTGTCCTTGTTTGGTTATAGGTGTGACTTACTACTTCGATGAGAAGGTATTGAACCTTGTTGGGGTCCGGATACCATATTGGATTCATAGCATAGAAAGATACCTCACCGTGAATTAGTTTACCATCTCCTGTCCTTGTTTGGTTGGGGGGATGGTACGCTCGTTTAATAGGTGTGTATTGGACCATGTTATAAATTCAATTGACTTATTTATTTGAGCAATATTTATTCAGTTTATATGGCATGATATTATGTGTCTTGTTACGTCCCTCTGAGGACCTGGTTATCTCTCCAGGTATGTGCTATTATCTTTCGCAGGTGCTCTAGCTCTAGCCGTGATCTGCTCTATTTCTTCGAGGATGATTGCATTTTGGTCGTCTTCGCTTCGCTCGCCAAATCATTTCTTTACTCATGTATGTTCTTTATTTGTTGGTAGTAGATTTGCCTCCGCCCAACATATTGTATCAAGACAATTCATTATCTTTATATGATATCTTTTATTTTATTTATTTTTATGTGGATGAGATTAGTTATGGTTTCTGCTGCATTTTACAGCTTATGTATTTATACGAGGCTTCCATATATTGGAGTATACTTTGTATAAATACAGCTAGCATGTCTACGTTCCTAGTCCTACGTATTTTAGGACTGGGGCGTTACAAACTGTAAATTCAAAGTACGAGCATTTCAAAAAAGAGAATTGGTCCATACTGTCAAACGTCCTATGACTATGACACACATGAGTAAGGGCAAATTTGAAGCAAAGTGGGAAGGTCCCTACGTTGCAAGCAAAGTTTTCTCATACAGAGCTTATCAACTGACCGGGATGGACGACCGAGTCGCTATGATGCCCATTAACGGTAAATTCCTAAAGAAATACTATGTTTGAAGAATGTATAAGACGTCTTCTGAATATTGTATATGCCTCAAATCGTCGAGTTGTTATCTTTTATTTACTCTTCTATAATAAAGCCACATATATTAAACTTTCCAAAAAATTCCCCAGTGGAGTCTATCCAGATCATATCACATCATCACCAAACATCGTCTTTTGAAACCCAGCTGTTTTAAAAGATACCCTATTCTTGAGTCCCAGTTGGCCCAAGAATAATCAATAATTATATAAATTCATGTCCATATTAACTCTAAATTCTACTATCTACATCAACGACTTGTAACGTCCACATTACCTCTGATAATGTCGTCCTTGAAATGACAATATCTCAAAATTATATTCTGTCATGTCCACATTACCTCTGAAAAGATATAACGAGTATTGTCCTTTTCTAGAAGATATGTCACGTCCGATACCTCTGAACATACTTCCTACTCTTATCTATTACTTACGTATATAACAGATGTGCAATAAGTAATGGAATCACAAAACATCAGTGTCTTTCATACTAGCACACAAAAATCATTACATTTTATCAAAATGTTCAAACATAAAGAGGTTATTATATCAAAATAGCTTCATCCCTAAGTGCCTGATCAGATTATCGAGTTGACTAGCAGCGACATGATATAATACAAGTTCCTCTTCTTACTGCTTTTTGGCCGCCTTGATTACTTCACAAAGTTTAGCCATTTCAGCCTCCAGCTGCTGAAGGCGAGTTTTGTTCTCGGCTGTTTCATTTTCTTTTTTCTCTGCTTTAGTCTTATGACGCTCAGAAGAGGCGACTTCAGTGATGCAATTTTGTATCTCTGCGGATCGTATCATGAAGGCAATCATAGCATCTGTCAGAACAAGTTGTTGCACTTCGAATTTATGAGCTAAAGCCTCACATTCTGCATCTGCTTGGCTCTGAATGTTGCCCTTGATCAGATTTTGATAAGATTTGATGGGTTCTTCGAGTTCGTCTAGAATACGTTCCAAGAAGTTAACCCTCTCCATGTCACCTATGTTATGTATGGCTCTAATCATAAAAGAGGCAGTGCTCCTCACTGAATCATAAGATTAGCCTTTTTCTATGGCAATCTGTACCAGAATACTCAAGGAAGTGAAGAAAGCCTGTGTATACGTTTCGACGAGGCCGTTATTCATTGCTGAGAGACCAGGTGTTGCCGCTTCACTAGGAATTCCTCCTCCTATAAAAGAGAGAGGGATCACAGCTGGTACTCCAGGGGATCTTGGTGCAGACATTCTTAAATAACTCCCTTCTATCGTTCCCCTGTCCAGGGGAGCCATTGTTGAGCTGAGACTAAAAGTCACATAAGTTAACGGGGCTGCAATGATAGTCCCTACAAGAGCCTTTGTAATTAAAAAAGTATAATTGTCATATCATATCAAAGAAGCAATGATGAATAAAAGTAAATAATTTACCTGAGCCTGATGACACATATGGGGTGTCACGAGGCAGCTTTCGGCCTGTGCGAAGCCTCGTCATGGTAGTCTCGGATACGGCCGCCTGACTGCTTCCGACCTCTGAGCCTCCTGACCGAAAATGGCTGCTTCCAGCCCCTGATTCTATTTGACCTGTTGGAGCTGCCACTTCTGCTCCCTTTGTCTCGAAAATATGTTCAATTGGGGTTTGAATCTCCTTAACATCAGTTCCAGGATTCTCATCAAACCCAATATCCTTAAGGTTTTTTGCCTGATCTTTAACATCGTCTTTGTTATCATCAAGGTCTTCATTATCAATCTCATCACCTGGACATTCATCACCCTCAACATTAACATTTAAGTTCTAATCACCCTGTGGGTCAACGAGACTCTGGTTATCATCTTTTGGGATTTGATGCCCTTCATCAACAGTAGGGTGCTTTTCACCCTCACCAGTGGTATGGCCCTCTTTGGCCGTTAAGTCTTGATCTTTTGAGACTTCTATGAAAGTTGGATCTACTCCAGTACTATTGAGATCAGAAGCGTCGTCTGTGGAGTCTTCTTCGATCAACTCATCACCAAAATCACAACCTTCGAGAGTCACTATCATTTTTTGATCCTCTTAAGAGAGGGTAGGAGTTTGGATTACGGAAGGAGCTGCAACATCAGAATTGGAGTCCATTGAAGGCAATACCTTCTCAGGAAGTGTGGTCTCCGTAACCTTTGGAGTTGGGGATGACATCATTATTCCTACTGTAGCTAGTATAATTGGAGGAATGGTCATCTGCATAACCATGTGTTCTGAGGTATCCGCTATAACGACTGGAGCTGGAGCGCTGATTTCTGAAGCCTCTGCAATAAAAATGATCAACGTTAATATTTTATTCAATCATGATCACATTAAAAAGAGTATGAATATTACCTTGAGGAGGTGGCAGATCCTGTAAAGGCAATGACGAATCAGGTCGACTTGAAGGCTCTTTCGACATTGAAGGAGTTGGTGAAGCGTTAGTTCCTTGACGATCTGCTTGAGTCACCATTAACTTCCTTCTAGCCTTACGTATAAGAGGTGCCGGAGGTGATTCTTTGGTTTCGATCGGATTATCTTGCGCAGTCGGCCCCTGCTAGTCTCTTCATCAACGATCTTACTATGTCTTGGAAATGAAGAGGGAGTTACTTCTCCTCCTCGAGGAGAATTTCTTGTGTTCATTTTCTTCGTTTGGGACCTTTTAGTCCTAGTAGTAGGCTGCTCAACAAGAACCAAAGATATTTTTTTCCTCCTCCCTGGAGCCTTAGGGGAGGGGAGTTCATCTGGGTGTGATGGAATAGATGGTTCTCCGATCTTTTGCCTTTTACCAGGCCCTTTCACGGGAGACTTCTTCTTCCGCTTCTTAAGTGAGATATCCAATGGTTCATTCACTTCATCAAGAAGACTAACAAGAGTAGCCTCTAGAGGTTCATCAGCAGGGTCATGGTCTTCCGCATCTCTAAATTCTTATATAGTGTGAATCCCCGATTGTGCCCGTTTGGCTCTTGTAAAACTATCAGCCAAGTTGAATCTTTTGAAGAAAATATTGGCTGAAGTATAAAAATTTGCATATGTATATAACATACCCGGACCTACTTCAAGTGTAGTAGAAGGCATGGAGAATACAGCCTTGGTACCTCTTATATTATAGTATCTATAGGCTCTGGCCCCATCTATCAAAAAACCTCTGGCTTGTAAGCATGTGGTGGCATTTTCCACGTGCAGTTGATCGTAGCCGAACTGTCGAGTGAATCGACTTGATAAATATGGCTGCAGAAAGCATTCACTCTCGAACAGATGCATTAGCTGGGAGGGTCAGATCATCTTCAGCCACATAAAAGTTGGTGGAGTTAGACGGAGTGTCATAGGCGCTAAGTCCATTAGCTGAGGTGGAAGATTCTTACATCCTGAAAGAGGAGGGACGCAGTGGAATCTCCATATGAAACCCATGTTCAAAGCCCTTCTGTTGGCCCATTGGTCATGGTCAAACCTGATTATAATAATTGATCAAACTCTGTCTCGATATAAATGCAAGTCAACTCAGATGTTTACCTACGACGTTTTGGATACTGCTCAACAATGGTTATCAACAATGTTCAAGACTGAAGCCATTTGCCATTCAAAATGTACTTCCTGCTAAGCAATGTAATTTTTATTTTATTTGAGTCTAGGAATACATTGTACACCGAGTCATACTGGCAAATAGGCTATCCGAAAATGTTTTTCAAAATCATCCTATTCTTTTACAAATGACCCATGTTTTTGAAAAATATTCTTTTTACAAAAAGCCCTTGAAGGATTGTTCAAAAAGCCAAAATTTATTTTCTCCAAAAATGAACTGGCAGAACCTCAGGAGAACTCGGCCCGAGTTCGGCCATTTGGAACGTTAGTGAACATTGGGTTTTTGAACTTGGTCATCCTTCAGTTACGGGTTGTTACAAAGAGTTCTGTTCGAATTCTGCTCGAATTTTGTCAGAGTTCTGTCTTTGGAAAAGCTATAAATAGAGAAGCATTTCGATTTTTTAACGCACCAATTCACTTTCAATCTTCTCTCTTCTTAAGCTTTCTGTCTTCCAAAGAGTTCTTAAAAAGCTTTCATTTTTAAATTCCAAGCCAGTTACAATCCTCTAGTCGATTTGCCAGTGCTGTATGGTCTAGAAGTTTTAAGAGAGATTGTAATCAGAGGCTTGATAAAAGATTCAACTCTTCACAATTGAAGTTGGACGAGTTCTGCGTATCAAAGCTCGCATCTGTAGAAGTTGCAAGGACTTCGTATGAAAACTTACGGGATTTTTCAATAGTGGATTCAATTGGAAGCTAGAGTTCTTCCGACTGGACTAGTCCTCACTAGAGGAAAACCAGTATAAAATCTCGGTGTTTGCGTTTGCCTTCTGATCACTTTTAAATTCTGTCATTTACTTCTTGTGATTATTATTATATCTGTGATCTAACTGCTAACAAGTTTTAATTGGCAATATTCCGCTGTCTACTCTATTCACCCACCCTCTAGGGTATTCTGCTTTACGATTTCGTTCCTACAATTGGTATCAGAGCAGGTTATATAGGTAAAGCAAGGTAAAACAGCAGTTATATACAATTTTATATAGATCACAGCTTTACACATGGCAACTGTGAAATTCACAAGTGAAGGCCAAGCCATAAACAGACCTCCACTGTTTGACGGCACAAACAACACTTATTGGAAAACACGTATAAGTTTCTTTCTGAAATCTCTTGATTTTGACTTATGATCTATGGTTATTGATGGCTATAAAAAGCTACCTCGTATAAATGTTGATGGAGTTTTAACTGAAAAGCCCCATGAAAAATATACAGAGGAAGAAAACAAAAAGGCCAGTCTTGACGCACGTGCTATTAACGCTTTATTTTATGCTTTAGACAGAACTGAATTTAACAGGGTATCTATCTGCACAACTGTAAATGAAGTATGGAAACTTCTTGAAGTCATATATGAGGGGACAACTCAAGTCAAAGAATCAAAGGTCAGCAGCCTTACTCAAGAGTATGAGGCGTTCAAGATGAAGCCCAACGAAACAGTTACTCAGATGTTCGAAAGATTCTTGGATATTGTAAATCCTTTGTCCTCCCTAGGCAATGATTACAGTAACCATGAAAAGATTCGCAAACTCCTGCGAGCACTTACAAAGAACTGGATTCCGAAGGCTACTGCAATCATTGAAGCAAACGACCTCACTACCATGACACTTGAAGTACTCATGGGCAAGCTACTCACTTATGAACTAGAGCTACAAGACTTTGAAGAGCCTGCACCAAAGGAGAAGACGATTGCTTTCAAAGCTCAGCACAGAAGATCTACTAAAGATGATTCAGACAACAGTGAATCTGATGCTGAAGATCAAGCACTCCTTGCAAGAAAATTCAAAAGATTCTTGAGATATGAGAAGAAGACAAAAGAGAATAATGGTGGCAATAGCTGGTAGCAAGATAACACTGTCTGCTACGGCTGCAAGAAGAAAGGACACATGAAGAAGGACTGTCCTACAAACGCATCAACAAGCAAGAAAAGCAACAGATACGAGAAAGGGAACCTGAAGAGATCAACCTCTCGGAAGTATGCCAACACCAGCATATGGCATGAAAGTGAAGCCAGCGACTCAGAAGATGAACAATCAGAAGACGCTGCAAATGTATGCTTTATGGCATCCGATCAGGTACTCTCTGAACCTATAGTTGATACATATGATGACTTCACCTTTGAGCAATTAGGAAAAGCCTTCAGTGAACTATTAAGTGATTACAGGAAACTGCGTAGCAAATATCAGACCTCTAAGAAGGTACTCAAAGAGGACAAAGGTAAAATAGGAAGACTTACCGACCTACTAGCTGAGGTTAAAGATAATGTTAGTGAGTCTGGTGAGCTTTCTTCTATTAAGCTTTTATTAAACGAGACTACTAAGTCATCCAAAGAAAAAGTCAAGGTTATTGACCAACTGAAAGAAAAACTTTCTAAAGAAAAGAAAAGTCTTCAAAGTGCACAAATCAGAATGAAAGCACTCACTTCTGACTATACTAAGTTATATGACACTTCCAAAAGATTGGAAATTTGGTTAGGAAAATAGCACGAGACTGCTGCTTCCTACCCAACACATGTCACTTACCGAAAAATCGGAACATTCCTAAACCTAACACTGTCAGACCTAACCCTATCAAACCTTTGCCTAAAAAGGTTATGCCCAAACAGGATAATAGGTATACTTTCTTCTATACTAGAAAAAACCTACCAACCATGAACACCAGTCAACTTTCAACACTCAACATGCTAAATGTCATTATTGTGGCCTCATTGGTCATATATCTTCTGCATGTAGAATCAGAAAGCTAGTAGATTTAAATATTTATGCATGGATACCGAAAGCTAACCAGTCAGGACCCTATAAGAAATGGGTACCAAGAGTTTCATCTGCAAATTATTTTGTAGGTGGGACACCCTTCACATGCTAGGAGCAAATGGATCCTCGACAGCTGTTGCTCACGGCACATGACCGGTGACGCTTCATTATTCGCAACACTGTCGAAGAGGAATAAAGAAGGATACGTCTCCTTCGACAATAATTTAAAAGGGTATAGAATCGGTATTGGTGATATTGGTAAAGCTCCCTATCCAGTAACTAATGATGTTTGTCTTGTTACTGAGTTAAAACATAATCTGCTCAGCATAAGCCATTTAGCTGATCACGGTTATGGTATTAACTTTGTAAAAGACAAATGTACTATTATTGATAGTTCTACTGGTAATACTATATTTGAAGGTATTAGAGAAGACAATATATATGTTTTCTATTTGTTGGAAGATACTAACATTTCAGGTAGATGTTTAATGGCTATAAGCGATGAGAGTCATCTGTGGCATATGAGACTCGGTCATGCAAATATGGATACTATTTCCAGATTATCCACAAAGAAGCTAGTACGCGATTTACCGGACATTACATTCAAGAAGGATTCGGTATGCAGTCAATGTGAAAAGAACAAAGCTACTCGATCCTCTTTCAAGTCAATAAATGCTGTATGTAGTACTAGACCTCTACAATTACTACATATGGACTTATTTGGTCCTAGCAGAGTTGCAAGCCTCGGAGGTAAGCTATATGCTTTTGTAATTGTAGATGAATATTCTAGATACACGTGGGTATATTTTCTGACATACAAAAATGATGCATTATCGGAATTTGTCACCTTTTGTAAGAAAGTACAGAATGAAAAAGGTTACATGATCACTCGTATTAGAAGCGATCATGGAGGCAAATTCGAGAATGCAGAGTTTGAGCAATTTTATGACACTCACGGTTTTATACACGAATTCTCCTGTCCTAGGACTCCACAACAAAATGGAGTTGTGGAACGTAAGAACAGAACTCTATCCGAAACGGCCAGAGTAATGTTAAACCAGTTTAGTCTACCCAAGTATTTCTGGGCTGAAGCTGTCAATACAGCTTGTTTTGTTCTCAATAGAGTTCTAATTCGACCCAAATCGAAGAAGACACCATTTGAGCTATGGTTTGATAGAATTCCATTAGTTTTATATTTTAGAATATTTGGTTATGAATGCTTTATTCTTAATACTAAAGATAATTTGGGAAAGTTTGACGAAAAGGTCGATGAAGGTATATTTTTAGGTTATGCGGGCAAAAGTAAAGGATACAAAGTCTTCAAAAAAAGAACCATGATCATCGAAGAGTCAATCAATGTCACCTTTGATGAACTAAATCAAACGACAATCGATGACAATGACGAAGATCTCAATGTACCCAGCAAAGCACCAGCTGATCCTCCTAGAGAAGATCCAGGAACCAGCTACCTTCGGAGTCTGCTAAAAAGATTGAAGTTCATGGCTGATCATCCAAAGGACTTGGTAATTGGTGAGATTACCAAGGGTGTAAGTACTCGCTCCTCTAATAAAGATATAGCTTATTGTGTTACTTTTGTATCTCAGTTTGAACCCAAAATTATTAATGAAGCATGTAGTGATAATTTTTGGATAGATGCTATGCAAGAGGAATTAAACCAATTTGAACGGAATCAAGTTCGGGAACTTGTTTCCAAGCCTATTGATCATCCGGTCATTGGCACCCGATGGGTATTCCGAAATAAACTGAACGAGAATGGTTTAGTGACTCGTAATAAGGCTCGACTCATAGCTCAAGGATACAATCAAGAAGAAGGTATCGACTACGATGAGACTTATGCCCCAGTTGCGAGATTTGAATCCATTCGCTTGTTATGTGCATTTGTATGTTTTCATAATTTTAAATTATTTCAAATAGATGTCAAAAACATATTTTTAAATGGTTTTATAAAAAAAGAGGTTTATGTAGCTCAACCACCCGGTTTTACTGATTTTAAATTTCCTGAATATGTTTTCAAGTTGAAGAAATCTTTATACGGTTTGAAACAAGCCCCTCGTGCTTGGTACGATCGTCTAAGCTCTTTTCTACTTGATAACGGTTTTTCAAAGGGAAAGGTTGACACTACTTTGTTTATAAAGTCTTTGAATAATAATATTCTTTTGATTCAAGTCTATGTAGATGATATTGTCTTTGGATCTACTGATGAATCTCTTTGTCAAGAATTCTCAAAGTGTATGCAGAATGAGTTTAAGATGAGCATGATGGGAGAGCTAAAGTTCTTTCTCGGACTACAAATCAAACAAACCAATAATGAGACGTTCATAAATCAAGCTAAGTACACAAAAGATCTACTAAAGAAGTTCGACATGGAAGCAACAAAGCCACTTAGCACTCCAATGGCGACTTCAACCAAGCTTGATATTGATGAACAAGGCAAACCTGTCGACATACGTTAGTATCGAGGTATGATCGGTAGCTTACTCTATTTAACTGCCAGTCGACCAGACATTATGTTTAGTGTTTGCTTATGTGCTCATTTTCAAGCCAATCCTAAGGAATCACATCTGTGCGCAGTTAAGTGTATCTTTCGATACCTTAAAGGCATTTCTTCTGTCAGCTTATGGTATTCCAAAATCACGTCGTTTGACCTAACCGATTATTCCGATGCTGATTTTGCCGAATGCAAAGTAGATAGAAAAAGCACCAGCGGTACATGTCATTTCCTAGGAAAAGCTCTAGTCTCTTGGTTTAGTAAAAAGTAAAATTCTGTTGCATTATCAACAAAAGAGGCTGAGTATATCGCCGCAGGACGTTGTTGTGCACAAATTTTGTGGATGAAACAAACCTTAGAAGACTATGGATTACATTTTACACATATACCTATTTTTTGTGATAATACTAGTTCTATTAATTTGACTAAGAATCCTGTATGTCATTCTCGTACTAAACATATCGAGATTCGACATCATTTTCTTAGTGATCATCAACAAAATGGAGATATAGACCTTGTATACATAGACACACAGAATCAATTGGCTGACATACTCACAAAACCTTTAGCGGAAGATCGTTTCAACTATTTACGTCGAGAATTAGAAATTTTAGATATCAATAATATTAACTAATTTTGTTTTATTAATTATTTATTCGATACTCATAAACTGTTTTCGAGACAAGCCTAAAAAGAGTCTGTCTGTCACCACGACTACGGTCGAAGCGAAGCGGTACTGAAGAGTTCTCCGGTGAACCTCCGTTAGCTGGGACAGTACTCCTACAGCTAATCAGAGACAGATGCTGAATAAAGAATATTAATTTATAAAATAATATTAATTATATTATTTTGAGATTTAAAATTACTAAACTTTGAATTAAGCATTTGAAACGAATTAATGAAAAAGAATGTGGTCTCATTTGAATTCTTTATATATATATATATATATAGCCAGGCAACCCTTGGCGAATTCGGCCCGAGTTCGGTCCGAATTCGGCCAGAGTTTGGCTGGTTATTTATATATAACAGCAGCAACCCGAGGCCTCCTTCTTCTTCATACTTCCCCACATCCTCAAAACAGCAGCTCCGCCCCTCCAAAACCCTAGTTCTACTCCCTCCTTGTTCTTCCAATCCTTGGGGAGTTTTGCGTCCAAACTTTGGATTCGTGCAGAGATCATCATCCTCTACAATATATCCGATTCTTGGAAGGTATAATCCCTTCTTCCACCACTTTTCAATACTTAAGGTTTGTAGAAATTTTTGGAAAAGAATGCCTAAGTTCAATCCCTTCAAGAGGAAGAAGACCAATGCCAGTGAATAGGCATCGTCTTCAGATCCACATACGGATTGCCTCTTTTCTCTGATCTAATCGAACGATGGTGCGTCGGATGAGTTTTATTTTAAAACTTCCAATCAAGCGTTATTGTGGTACGCTGATTTTAACATGCGTACTATTTGCACTGGATCGCCGATTAAGTGGACTATCTTTCCGGATCATCGTCCTTATTTTGAGGCATTAGGGTTACAACATTTTGTCACCTTATAATTCCCCATTGCCACTAATGCCATTAGATTATTATATTGTAATTTTGTGTTAGACACTTTTACAGCGAGGATGCATGTCAGAGGAATTGATATCGAATTCACTGATGACACGTTTGCGAAAATCCTTGGTATTCCAAACGAAGGTGCCCTGCTCGATGACATCACTGATTTTGATTTCCCCGATGGCACGACACTCGTGAGTTTCAAGAATGAACTTTGAGCGCCCGCACGCGTTCTTCCTAGAAAGTTCAAGGCTAATAACTTGAACTTGTTTAACTACGAATTACATCGCATCATCTATTCCACTTTACTTCCAAAATCCACTTCTAAAGATGATGTCACTGTACTTGAGCTTTCTGCTCTTTATCATATTCTTAAGAGGATTCCTTTTTCTGCCCCTAAGACTATTATTCAGATGATGGGTAGATGTCGCGGGAGAGACCGCAACCTATCTTATGCGATGCTTATTCCTCGCATTTTTCAGAGATTTGATATTGACCTATCTACTTGTGCTGTCGACCCCGAACCCAAGTTTCTCAAACTCTCTCGTCGCAGCATTGCATCTGTTCCTCCACCCACTGCACCTACTACTCCTTCTCCTACTCCTACTGATCCCGCAACACCTGTTCCTCCTCATTCTTATCCTATAATAGTTGAGGGTATCCATCAGCACATATCAAATCTGCAGTCTTTTTATGTTGAGACCTCTAGGGAACACGAGTTCCGTGATGTGACTCGGTTCCAGGCGATTGCCAACTCCTTCGTCGATCTAAGGTTTACGCAGACGGGACATTCTGCTAGCTCTCTGCCTCGAGACCCTTCTGTTTTTGGCTACCTCATTGACGACGAGGCGGTACACTCTCTGTTCCAGCCAGGGAACTCATATGATTGGTATCGTACCGCTGGCGCCACTCCTCACACTTCTGGCGCTGGTACTTCTAGAGCTGGTCCTTCTGGACATGCTGGAGCTGCAGCTGATGATGATGTTGATGATGATGAGTTTTAAGATGTTAGATTATTTAGACTGTTACTTTTTGTCTTATGTTTACTTGGAAATGCTCCGACATTCCAAGATTTTATCAGTACTTTTTTTAGTTATTATCAGTACTTTTTCTATTATGTGTTTATTCATGGACATGGTTGTTTTTGATTATGCCTCAGTTTTGGCATCTTAGTCTATTATTCAGCACTCTATTTGTTTCAGTTTATAGTAGCACTATCTATTTATGTTGCTTTATTTTTTACATAATTCCTGAGATAAATACATGCCTGTGATGTTATTCTATTTCTACATCATGATTATTTTTTTCTTGTGTTTCTTCACTGTTTGTTACTTATGCATTGATTGCGGGGGATCTTTCTTTTTTGCAATTATTTTGCTAAGTGACAACGGGGGAGAAATAAGAATCTAACATGTTCGTGAAATACAGGATATGAACAATTTTTCTTTACTATTTTGATTTGATTCCAAGCTTAGATGTTATATCGGCAAGGTTTGTCAATTATCAAAATGGGAGAGATTGTTGGCCCATTGGTCATGGTCAAACCTGGTTTTAATAATTGATCAAACTCTGTATCGATATAAATGCAAGTCAACTCAGATGTTTACCTTCGACGTTTTGGACACTGCTCAACAATGGTTATCAACAATGTTCAAGACTGAAGCCATTTGCCATTCAAAATGTACTTCCTGCTAAGCAATGTAATTTTTATTTTATTTGAGTCTAGGAATGCATTGTACACCAAGTCATACTAGCAAATAGGCTATCCGAAAATGTTTTTCAAAATCATCCTATTCTTTTACAAATGACCCATGTTTTTGAAAAATATTCTTTTTACAAAAAGCCCTTGAAGGATTGTTCAAAAAGCCAAAATTTATTTTCTCCAAAAATGAACTGGCAGAACCTCAGGAGAACTCGGCCCGAGTTCGGCCAGAGTTCGGCCAGAGTTCGGCCATTTGGAACGTTAGTGAACGTTGGATTTTTGAACTTGGTCATCCTTCAGTTACGGGTTGTTACAAAGAGTTCTGTCCGAATTCTGCCCGAATTCTGTCAGAGTTCTATCTTTGGAAAAGCTATAAATAGAGAAGCATTTCGATCTTTTTAACACACCAATTCACTTTCAATCTTCTCTCTTCTTAAGCTTTCAGTCTTCCAAAGAGTTCTTAAAAAGCTTTCATTTTTAAATTCCAAGCCAGTTACAATCCTCTAGTCGATTTGCCAGTGCGGTACGGTCTAGAAGTTTCAAGAAAGATTATAATCAGAGGCTTGATAGAAGATTCAACTCTTCATAATTGAAGTTGGACGAGTTCTTCGTATCAAAGCTCGCGTCTGTAGAAGTTGCAAGGACTTCGTATGAAAACTTGCGAGATTTTCCAATAGCGGATTCAACTGGAAGCTAGAGTTCTTTCGACTGGACTAGTCCTCACCAGAGGGAAACCAGTATAAAATCTCGGTGTTTGCGTTTGCCTTCTGACCACTTTTAAATTCTGTCATTTACTTCTTGTGATTATTATTATATTTGTGATCTAACTGCTAACAAGTTTTAATTAGCAATATTCCGCTGCCTACTCTATTCACCACACTCTAGAGTATTCTGCTTTACGATTTCGTTCCTACACCTTCTACACTCTGAAAGGGTGTTTATGCTCTATCGAGTGGTGGCATAACGCCTGACAAAGTCTCCTCCAACAGTACCCATAGCCGGGTCCATCAGACTGGGATGATGCAACAACAGCCACCCGAACAGATAGGTATAATGTATCTCGGTGCAAGGAAAGGTGTCTCGATTGCTGGGATCATTCATCATACTGTCGACAAAAGGACACAAACCTGCGTTCAGTCGGTAAGTCATCGTCGAAAGAATGTCCATCTTGTAGCCAAATACTAGATGCACAGCCGTAAATAGTACGCCTCGGTGGAATCTGTCGACGGTACTGGCTCCAGGAACCCCGAACCGTCATATCCACAAGGAAAGGAAACCCGCTAAAATAGCTTCTCGAGACATGGGTCAGTAACCTTGCTTGAGGTAGCTCTCAATGGTAGCACCGGCGGTAAATGGATGCCAATCTTCGTTCACTATGTTGTCGAAATGTTTAGATTTTTCTATCAACTTTTCGGCAGTACAGTGGCCAAGCGGTTTGAAGAAACAAGGTTCACAAGCTTCACTCTCATTGATCTTGTCTTCTTGAATGTGGCCCAGATATAAGTACGACAACCACTTAGTCATATTGCTAGCATGTCCCTTTTATGGCACTCTGATAATAGAGGGTACAAATCATGAAGTGGCACAAAAGTTCCTTGAAGACAGCTACATCTGTGGATTCTCTTTGGAAAAAGCATTTAGCTCTTCATTTGTCGGTACGTATTCTTCGTATGGGTTTTCACCCATTGGTAAATGAGAAATATATTGCATCTCGTGAAGCACAAAGCCAATCTCTCCATGAGGAGTCTTGAAGGTGCCAGTTCTGTCATTATACCGTTCCACTAGAGCCAAAAATAGATTGGGATTGGGACAAATGCTGTAAGCAGTGGTCCAGATTGGATCGTAGAGTTCCAGTTTGAGAAGCTTGTCTTTAAATTGGTCCAAAACCCAGACTACGACACTGTTCCAGCGCTTCATTTCTGGATTCATCAAGCCTGTCAATCACATGGCTTGATCTGGATATTTTTCCTCAGCCTTAGCAAATATATTTACGAAAAAGGGAATTCTGACGAGAATCAATAGGGATGAATCTTCAAGAGGCACACAACTCGATTTTAAGCCTCTCAGGTGGGAACCGAATCTCTCCGAATGACTGTAGAACATGTCTTTATTCTTGGGACACAATTTATGGCATATTTTACCAACCCTGGCCTGTTGGATTGGAGTAAAATTTCATGCCATTCGTCGAAGAGAACTGGAAAGAGCATATCGAGATAAAGATAAGTGTCTCGACATCTCTGTAAGATACATCAGTTTGTCTTCGCTCCGATAAATCCTGTCCTCTCGCTTTGATTTAGGATGAGCAGTTTTCTTGATGGCATCTGCAAATAAGAAAGCTGGTTTCTTGTGAGGGACTTAGTCTAAACTAATAAGGGGTTCTCCATTTATCAAACACAATAAAGTCATATCCTCTTGAGATACTAGCATTGTTCTTCTGTATTCAGGAAGATCATATTGAGGATATGGACCATGAGACAAATCCTCTTAGTATTCCGATACTCTAAAAGCCGAAGCCAGTCTCTCAGCATCTGGGTCTTCTCTGAGAGGAACTACGAAAGAAGAAGCAAAGGTCATTTTCGGGAAAAGATTACAAGTCTACACAAAAATCTCTAAATTTAATGCAAAGTGCACGAGTTCAAGTTTTGCGCGTGTTCAGATTGTGCGATATCTAGATGGCACGAGTATATAGATTACGCAAGATCTGTTTGGCGCAAGTATGTTTTTGCGTAAGCTTGCTTTTTATACATAACTCAATTTGTAAAAACAAAGAGTGTGTGCTATGATGCGGCCAACACTCTAAAAGAGGAGGCATGGGTTGTGAAGTGCGCAGGATTAACCAGAGCTCTAAAAAGAGATGGTCGTCGCTGGCACATTGTGCTACCATCAAATGGCACCCAAAATCAGTCATTTTGTTCGTCAGCGATAACCTTCGAGCAGTGGGTTCGCCCTTTCGACTCTCGCCGATGGTGGCGCGTACTGAGGTGCCCTCAGTCGTGAGGCACGCGATAAAGACTCGACGACCACGTTGCCCTTGTCAGCAGTAGATCTCCTCGGGGCCATTGATGGTCGGAAGAGTTTCTAAGGTTGGGAAAAAGAAGGCAAAGAGTTGGAGAGAAAATAACTTTTCAGTAAAAGTTAATTTTTTTCTTTCTTAAATATCTATTTATAGCCTATGGCAACTTTTTTGACCATTGCGCAACCTAGGCGCAAAACTCGGATCAGTTGCAACAATATCCCGCGCTAGTCAGACAAATCGCTTCTAATTCAAATTATTTCAAATTTTGAAAATTTTCAAATTTGAAAACTTTGAAGGGGGTCTTGTAGGAGCTCAAAAATAATTAGGCGCTACTCATAAGATGGCGCCAGGATTTCAGAATGGCGCTGGTCACTGGGTTACGCAAGGCTTAGGTGGCACTAGGGTCAGGTGGTACATGCACCACGTGGCAAGCCTCCTCGAGAAGCTGTAACAGTCGTAATGATGATTGATAGCTGGTTAGTCAAAGGAAATCTCTTCGAATTTTGGGAAGCGTGGCGCTCGAGAAGACTGTGTCAGCTTTGTAATAAATACTGATAGTTAGCTCGCGCCAGCTATCAAGGGACGCGAGGTAGTTAATAATGACATAACTGGCAAACTAATTAGGAGACGCCAGTTATCAAATTGCGCCTGGTGCCACCTAATCAATGTTCATCCAGAAGTCAGGTGTCGTGGCGCGCATGTCACTAATCTCGAAGAACGTGTCTACTAAACTGTCTATGACCACATGCATCTCTCTCACAGAATGCCACGTGTCATTAGCAGTTCGAGTAACCATTCGTACAAGTGGATGAATGGCGTACAAAATGCAGTGCGCGACACCCAGAATAACTACTTGACAGTTATTTTAGAACTCTATAAATAGAGTTTCAAATTAGTTCTAAAGCATCACTGTCAAGTAGTTATTCTGAAATAATACTTTAGAACTAATTTGCAACTCTATTTATAGAGTTCTGAAGTAACTGTCAAGTAGTTATTCAAGGTGGCGCACACTGCGTTTTGTGCGCCATTCATCCAGTTGCGCAAACGGTTACTCGAACTGCTAAGGACACGTGGCATTCTGTGAGAGAGATGCGCATGGTCGTAGGCAGTATAGTGGACACGTTCTTCGAGATTAGTGGCATGTGGGCCACATCATCTGACTTCTGGATGAAAATTGATTAGGTGGCACCAGTTTGATAGGTGGTGCCAGGCGTAATTTGATAACTTGTACCTCCTAATTAGTCTGTCAGTTCTGTCATCATTAACTACCTCGTGCCACTTGATAGCTGACGCGTGCTAGCTGTCAGCATTTAATATAAAGCTGACACAGCCTTCTAGAACGTCGTGCTTTCCGAAATTCGAAGAGATTTCCTTTGACTGACGAGCTGTCAGTCATCATTGCGACTGTTATAGCTTCTCGAGGAGGCTTGCCACGTGGTGCACGTGCCACCTAACCCTAACGTCACGTAAGCCTCGTACAACCTAGTGACCAGCGCCATTCTGAATCCTGGCACCATCTTATGAGTAGCACCTAATTATTTTGAGCTCCTACAAGTAGCAACGTTGTTTATTTTGTTAATAGATTTTAGGTTGGGCTGGGCTCAGAGCCCAGTAGCTTATATAAATATATATATATATATATATATATATATATATATATATATAAATATATATATATTTAAAAAAAAACCCTTCTCACTTTATTAAAAAGGCTCAAAAAGCCGAAGCCAGAAAACGTATACAAGTCACAAAAGGGCAAAGCCTATACAAGTATACCACCAAAAGGGGAGAAGAGGGTGAGGGATGACCCCACCCCTAGGAGTTAGGGGTAGAAGGACTAGAAGCCCCTCGGGCTATGGGAGCACTCGATGCTCCTCTTACGGTATTGGCGGAAGACTTTCCGAATGAGCTAGTTGGCTGAGTATTGGTGCCCTTCGTATCTTGCCTTGTTACGATTCTTCCAAATCGCCCATGTGGCAGCCGCTGTGACGATCTGGTAGCCGTGGAAGACAAACCCCCATGCGACCGCGAGATCGTGGAAGCGACCTCCCCTCGGCTCAATGCTGTAGTGCTGGTTAAGGGTCTGCCAAATACTGCCCGGTAGGCTCCCCTGACAGAAGATGTGGTCTATTGTCTCCATCTGACGCTCAGAGCAGCACGTGTAGGCTGATGCTAAGCTGATTCCAATGGTATTGAGAATATCGTCTGTAGGCAATTTTTGATTAATGACCCTCCATATTAGGATGGACCACTTCTTAGGGATGTAGGGTTGCCAATAGTGTGCGCTAGCATGGAGCGGCTGCCCGTCTCCTGGAACAGCAATCCTCGCCGATCGTACGAAAAATACTCCCGAAGCCTCGAGAGTCCACTTCAGCTCGTCTGCGTCGCAACCGATTCTCAATCCGTGCGCTCGGATGCTATCTACCGTATCATTGCCGGACCAGTCCCAAATTTTGTCCCAATTCCAGTCGCCGGTGGTAGAGTTCCATAGGTCTTCAATCCTTCTGTCTCTCGGGGACTCAGTATGACTCGGGATCACGCTATCCCCAACTCATCGCTCGAAGAAGGGGTCCGAATCTTCCGCCCCCAATTGTAGTCTCATCGCAGGCTCGACAAGGTCGCGTCCGAAGAGGATACGATACCATGCCGTAGAGGATCTGCTGTTGGAAATTGCCATCGCATGGTGGATGCACTTGAAGTATCTGGCCTTCAAGAACCTGGTCCATAAGTTGTTGCTAGTGCGAAGTTTCCACCATAATTTCATCGAAAAAGCTTTAACGATGTGAGTGAGTTTTGTAAATCCCAGCCCCCTTCGTGAGTAGGATGAGCCATAGAGTCCCAACTAGCCCAGTGATGCTTGTCTAGACCGTTGCAATGCCCCAAAAAGAAGTTACAAAAGATCTGTTCGATCAAAGAAAGAACTTTCTTAGGCGGAGAGCATGCGGCCAGAGTATGTATGGGGATAGAGGTGAGCACGTGATTGATCAGGATCATCCTACCACCTAAGGAGAGAGTGGCATTGTGCCGTCCTTCAAGTTTCTTTCTGATTCTGGAGATCACGTTCTCAAAGATGCCAGCGTTGGTCTTCCCGTACACAAGAGGGTAACCAAGATAGTTGAATGGGGGATGGTCAACGGAGAAGGATGTTAAATTAGAGAGATTGATTGCGTGCTCTCTCTTGATGTTGTAGTGGGTGTAAATAACGCTCTTAGAGGGATTGATCTTTTGACAGGAGCATCTAGAGTACCTCTGTAGGGTATTGTGGACCACTTCCACTGCTTCTTCATTCCCAGATGAGAATATGAGTAAATCGTCAGCGAAAGCCAGGTGGGTGATGGTGGGGCATCCGCTGGATGTGTGATATTACTGGAAATGTGGGATGTTGATCATGTTATTAAGGTTTCTACTTAGGGCGTCTGCTGCAACGATGAAGACAGTGGATGATAGAGGGTCGCCATGTTTGACCCCGTGATTGGATTTAAAAACCCATCTGTTTGACCGTTGATGACCATAGAGAACCAGGAGTTGCCAACGGACCTCCACACGATATTGGTCCAGGTTTCTGAGAATCCGAATGCCCTATAAATCTAGATTATGAATTGCCAATCCATTCTGTCATAAGCTTTTTCCATGTCAATTTTGATAGCGATGTTGCCCCCTCTGACTGGGAATTTCATGCAGGTGATTAATTCTTGGGCCAGCATGATATTGTCCTGGATGTTCCTCCCGTGAACAAATCCGCTTTGCTCTTCCTAAATAATCCTGGGAAGAATTCCTGCCATCATGGTAGCGATGATTTTAGAGATGATCTTGTTGGTGAAGGTGCATAGGCTGATAGGGCGAAAGTCATGGAAGGATTTCGGGTTATCTTTTTCCGAGATAAGGATCAACTTGGCACAAGAGATGGCTTTGGGGTATATAGCACCTTCGAAGAAGGCAATAGCCACTTCAGTGATGTCCTGTTTGATAATATCCCAGCATGTACGGAAGAATACCCCTGAGAAGCTGTCCGATCCAAGGGTGCTATGCTCATTCAGAGGCCACACTGCGTCTTTCACTTTCTGGACAGTAGGGGGACGTTCTAACTGGGTATTGTCGGTTGCATTAATGAGGAGGGGGATTTGGTCAAGGAAGGAGGTATCTTTGTGAACCGTCTCTTTGGAGAATAGTTTGGAATAGAATTCCGTGGCAGCCGCTTGAATGTTTTTTTGGTCCGTCATGATGTTCCTATTGTCATCAGTGGTATGGTGAATCGATAGCTTCTGTCTGCGGCCATTGATGCAGGCATGGAAATATTTTGAGTTTTTATCTCCCTCGCTATCCTATTTCAACCTCGCTTTCTGCTTCCAGAAGTCAGTCTCAATTTTGAGCCTAAATTTAAGCATAGCCTTGGTGAGGTTCTGAGCTATCCTGGCCTCCGGTGATCGGTCCATTGCGAGCTTGGCTTCAGCACAGGTAACGTCGTCCTCAGCAACCCGGACGGCTTGGAATATGTCCCCATAGGCCTGTTTGCTCCATTAGGATAGAGCTCTCCTCGTAGCCTTGAGTTTGTTGCTCACCCGAGCGAGGGAATTGGGCGAGTCCTCTCGATTACATGCTTTTGCCACGATGCCTAGAAATTGAGGGTGCTCGCTCCAGAAGTCAAGGAATTGGAAGTTTTTGTTAAAAGGATTAGTATTACTTTTAATCGACCAGCAGAGGAGCGTGGTCCGATTCAGTGGAATTGAGGTGGGACATTGCTGTATTGAGCCCTATTCCGTGCCAGAAGGCGTTCGTCAGGTCCCTGTCCAGCCGGGAGTATTGACGGTGATCGCCTTCCTGCATATTGTACCAGGTGAAGGCGTTACCAGTAAAGTGGAGGGATGTTAGATGGGCATTGAATATGAAGTTGTTGAAATCTTGCATGGCCGGCACTGGTGGTGGACGACCTCCGATTTTCTCTTCCCTACAGGTAATGGCGTTAAAGTCTCCGATGCAGATCCACGGAGAGTTGCTGTAGAGGAGTTGGATGTCAAGAAGGTCGTTCCAGAGGTGTTTTCGTTCTGCAATATCGCAGCTGCCGTGGACCGCTGAGAGGATCGCGCGCTCTGGGATCCTATGGTGTTCAAACCAGCAGGAGAGCGCCTGCCTGGAGTCCTGGATGACTCTGAGGGTAACATCCTTCGAGTGGAGGATCTAAATATCGTATCTGCCTGCTATGGCCGTAGGAAGTCCTAGTTGCAGTTGGATCGATTTTAATCTTTTAGGGGTAATTTTGGGTTCAAGAATAATGAGGATGTCGATCTTGTGGATTTTTCGAAGGCTGGTTATTCTCTTGAGGGTAGGTTTGTTCGCCAGACCACGGACATTCCAAGATAGGATGTTAAGCATTGAGGGTATTGTAGGAGGGTTTTTTGTTCCGCTTGGCGGCGGATCTGGTTTGGATAGTTGAGGTTTCGGCGGTTCCTTGTTTGACATTATCCCCGGAGGTAGATGCTTATGCCTTTGTCGAGGTGGTGGGGTCGCTAATCGCTAGCTCTTGTGAGCCCAGTAGGAGGCCGACTGATTCCCTGGCAGAGTCCTGGGTAGGATTCTTAGGGGGCATAACTATAGAGTCGTTCGCACTTCCTAATAGAAGAATAGTTTGTTGGAGAGGATAACCGGCAGCTATGACATGTCGACCTCTCTAAACTTGGTCCAGCCCTAGGATTGCTAGGGCTTCTTCAACAAATTCTTCGTTATTCTGTTGTTGATCTGTGTTGATGGTGACAGTGATCACCTCAATGTCCTCCGGGTTGGAGGATGTCACTGTGAGAGCGCGGTCATCCTGGAGGGTCTGTCTCCAACGGGGGTTCCGCTTCCTCTGAATCAAGAGCGTCGAATTGGTTAGAGAGAGTAAGTACCTGAGTGCTGAAGGGGATCAAGGCTTTGCTTGGGAGGTCACTCATATCTGACTTGTTGTCGTTGGATCCAAATCGGGTGTGTGAGTTCGGTAGCGATATAAGGGTGAATTGGGGGTCCTTTTCTCTGTCAGAACGATGTCGTTCCGAGGGGATTTCTTCTTTATTTATGGGTGAAGACGGTGGCAGTGCTTTGGGAGGGGACCTCTTAAATGGTAGCGGTTGCAGAATATGATGTGGTTGTCGTATAGGATGTTCTGGCCGCATGGACTGTTCTGGCCGCATGGACTGCTCTGGCCGTATGGATTTGCTCTGGCCGTATAGACTGCTTTGGCTGTATGGACTGCTCTGGCCGCATAGGAGGTTCTGGCCGCATAGACTGCTCTGGCCGCATAGTGGTCTCGTGCCACGTAGGCATCTCATTTAATTGCCTTTGATTTACTTTGATTTAAAGCCGTCTTTTGGGATAGGATCCCAAGAGTCAGCTTTAAATATTTAGATTTATCTTAATGATTATGAGTAATCTTTTGCATACAGGGGATAGAAATCCAAGAGTTAGCTTTATCTTCTAGGTGACGCGTAATGCGAAGCGTCCATCGATTCGCACACCCCTTGTCAGCCTATAAATACGAGTACTTTTGGAAGAGAGAAACTCTTTACTTTCTTTTTTCTTCAACTTTTCTTGTCTTTAGTTACCATCTTCTCTTCCTTCTCCGATCAGCAATGGCTCCCAAAGCTTCCTCTAGCACCGCAGCGAAGGGTAAAGGAGCGGCTTCCTCGTCGACTGAGGCGCCCACAGTTCATCCCGACGTCCACCCTGCCATTGAGGGTAAGAATAATGGAAGAAATTGTATAAACTCAAAGCCCTAACCATCATGGCTATGCCGTATATTTTATGTGCGAGCCTTCTTCATCTTCATTGAACTATTCAAGTTCATTGTGATGAATCCGCATACTATGCTGCATGTGCCGCATGTAAATCTCATGTTTGAGCCGCATGGGGGTATGCCCCATGTCCGAGCTGCATGAGAGTCGTTTTGGGGCTGCATAAGCACTTTGCAAACTGGACCACCTAAGCTCCCTTTGAACAGTGTCGCATAAGCTCCCTCGAACTGTGCAACATAAGCTTCCTTTGAACAGGGCCGTATAATCGCTTTTAAACTAGACCGCATAAGCTCCCTCGAAGTAGAGCCGCATAAGCTCACTTGAACTGTGCCGCATGAGACCCCGCTAAACAGAGCCGCTGCAGAAGCATGGAAAAGAATAAAGAAAGATCCATGCGGCCAAGGATCCCCATGCGGCTCAGAGAGCTCATACGGCTTAGGGACCCATGCGGCTCAAGTGTCTATGTGGCTCGAATAGTTCCATGCAGCCCGGAGAGGAGTCACGTGGCTCCTCTCAATAGCTCTTCCCTTTGTCTGCTACTGCATTTAATGCCTTGACGGCTGACAGCTCTGTCCAATGACAGAAAGATGCAATAATGACTCTGTCATAATGGCAGACTCCTAGGGAAATGAAGGATATCTCTGACAGAATCTGCCAAATCCCAAAGACTTTTATGCGGCCATGACACGTGGACAGTCGCATGAGGCTCAGACAGAGGCCACCCATGTGGCTCAGACAGAGGCCACCCATGCAGCTCAGGCAGAACTACCCTATGCAACTCACAAGGACTATCTCTATGCGACTCACGAGGACTATCTCCATGCGCCTCACGAAGAAAGCACCCATCATGCGGTCGCCTACGCTCATACGGCTCAGATCATCACCATGCGGTTCAAATGTTCAGGGGTCACTCCTAAGCAGCCTTGACACGTGGCTAGCCTTATACGGCTCAACGGGGAGCAGTCCTCATGCGGCTCAAATTTTCTAAGTGGCTCGCGGTTAAGACACGTAGCATGATAATGGGACATGCGGCATCAAATCGACCGAAATCTATCAGCAAATCCTAATAAAATATTGGGATCAAATCAGATCATTTGCAATCAAGCAAATCAATGACACGTGGCTGGAAATCCGAGATTGGCATAACAAATCATGGGGATTTATGTCAATCAACATTAATTACCCATAAAGATTTGATGCAATCACATTAATTGCCCAGATCCATTATATTCAAGATGAGCGTTCCAGATTTATTGATCCCTCGCCGCCGACTTTTGAGAATGGACAATCATTGCAAAACCCTAATGATGCCCCCACTCTTATAAATAACAAGGTGCCATTCCCTTGCAATAGACATATACAGAGAGAGAGACATAGACAAGCAGAGAGCGAAGAGCAGAGAGAGAGAAAGCATAACCCCTCGGATCCAGAGAGCCAGAGAGAAATTGAAAGGAAAGCATTTCTTCATCAACGTCAAGCAGTTCTTCTACAGAGCCAAGGCTGCACCCGATCGTCCAAGGAGTAAGGCAGAGCTGTCATCGCTTTCCCAAGCCTCTATCGTCACCCGCTAGAATCTAAAATAAACAATTGTACTTAGATTGCTGTACCTAGGTTTTCGTCCTTAGGCTTTCTTTGTACAAGCGAGTTTGTATTGTGAGTCTAAGTTCAGTCCTCCGATAATTGTTCTGTTCTTTTACAATCAATGGCAAACACGATGGCGACTCTGCTGGGGACAAACTTCTCCATGGCTGAGAAGTTGGTGAAGCAATCGGATGCAGCCAAACTTGGCTCCACGCAACAGAAGATGGTCCTCTGCTTCGACCAACAGGCGTTTGAAGAAATGCTCTCCGACGGGAGCGCTGGCCCGATCCTGAAGCAAACCCGTACAAAGAAGGCTCGCAAGGAGTGGAGGCCAAAATCATTTGCTCCTCCCCAGGCCCTCGACGGAGTACTCTCTGCTGCCCAAGATGGCGAAGGCAACTCTCATGCGGCTCCACTTCAAGCCATAGAGGACTCTGCTGTCCCCAAGTCTGGCAGAGGAAAGCACTACGATGCTGGACTTGCATGGGCAAAGAGTGATTCTACGTGCTCCAGGAAGAAGCCGAACAAAGGCACTAGCCGCAAAACGAAGACTCATGTGGCCAAGATTGCCAGCCGCATGAATGATGTCCATGCGGTCGAAATTGCCAGCCAAATACATAACACTCATGTGACCAGGATTTCCAGCCGCATGGAGAAGACCTATGCGGCTGAGACTTCCAGCCGCATGAAGATTATAGATTCCAGCCGCATGACGCCTACTCCATGCAGCTCTGTCTTCGACCGCCTCTCCTATGGTCCTAATCTCTTGTGCTCCCAAGAAGACATGTCTGATTCTCTCCAGCACCACTTAGACTCTTCCTACTATGTGCCCTCACGTACTAGAGTGAAGAAGTCTAGGACAGCACGAGCTTGGCAAGCTCGGTCTGCTGATCCGACCTCTGACCATCCGAGCGTCCCATACACTGTTATGCGGGCCTCTGATGGAAAGTTGTATAGAACCACTCGAGTCTAGCCCCTGGGGGCAAACGGACAGAGAGGTTCCCAAAAGTCTCCCAAAATCCAGGGAGTAAACGTGGTCGATTCGGACCCATCTGACTTGCGTGAGGCCATCCTCCATAAACCCAAGAAAAGAGAAGGTGCCTGGGGTACAAAGAGTCCTCCCACGGACGTCACTGCACCCAAATCGTCGTCAACTACTGTTGCAATAATGCGACGGTACGAGAAGACCGGCAGTCCATCTTCCAAAGGCTGTAACAACCATGTTTAGAGGATGAGGCACTTTCCGTCGTCTCCTGCAACTCTGCTCAGAAAATCCCCGCCGATGGGAGAGGGAAGAAGACAAATGTTCCCAGCCTGAAGATTTCAACCACTGTGACTAAGAGACTGTCGTCTAAGCGGGTGCCCACTACCGGTGTTTTCCAAGGTACCCGTTCAAAGACGAAATCTGCTACAGTAGGAGATTCATCGTCCATACCACTGGGGGTTGCTGGGACTGGGGGTAGCACTCCTCCGAACCTCTATGACAATCCGATGTTCCAAGAAGACGAGCTGGGGGAAGTAACTCTTCCATCAGATACAGCAAATCTCGACGTCCCCGAGGACGTCCACAATTCCCAAGACGAGGTGAACTCAGAAACTGGTGGTACTGTCCCTTCTGAGTCCGAACCAGAAGAAGAAATTCCCACATACCCCGATGACTTCTCATTACAGGGGTATGATTCGGAGTGTACGTCATCCACCGTCCCTTCCACTTCTACTCATGTCAGGACGGCATTCATGACAAACGACGAACACGACGGTCCCAGTGATCACCAACGCATCGATACTCTGGAGGCCATACTGCGCTCTTTGGTCAAGTCCGTGGACGAGATCAAAGCAGCCTTTCCTACTCTGCAAGGAGGGACGCCTGGCCAGACAAACTTGGGCCCCGCGGTTAATACGGACTCGAACTCAGCGATACCGAACCCGGGCAATAATCCTCTTGAGATGTCGGTTCCTACCGCTGCAGACGAAGCCAGGGAGGCAAGAAGAGAAGTCCAGGAGCTCCGGGCCATGTTCTACGCCCGAGAAAACTGCCAAGACCTCAGGATACAGCAACCGTATCCAGCTGCATGGAGAGATGTTCCCTTCCCACCAAAGTATAAACCATTCCACATCAATCCATATGATGGAAAGACCTCTGCAAGTCGGTACATCACGTACTTCGAGGTCACCACCGACCATCTGCCCCATGATGATGCCATCCTTACATGATTATTCATTGGGGCATTGGAAGGAGTCGCCTTCGACTGGTACCGTAACCTGCCAGACAACTGCATCCACTCCTTCGCCAGCTTCAAACGCATGTTCTTGGAGAGATTCTACGAAGTAGGACAGGACGTCACAATGTCCACCCTCATGGACGTCGTTCAAGGGGAGAAAGAACTGACAAGGAACTATATTGAGCAGTTTTGCCAAACCGTAATGAAGCTGCCGTCTGGTAACTCGGATTTCTCCTTAATTGAAATTTGCCAAAAGAGACTGCTTCCAACAATCAGCCTCTGGATGGCGAAAGTCAATTCAAGGACTGGAAGACGTTTATCATCAGTGCCACAAGCACCGAAGAACGATTAAAGAAGGCTCGCCAACTGGGATTGCACATCTCAGAGGGAGAGGACAAGGGCAAGCGTTCCAACGCCAACAACAATAATGGGGGTAGCTCCACCAACAATCGAAACAACAAGGGCAAGCAGGCTATGGTGGCCGACACAGCACAGAAACCTGACCCAAAACCGGCAGACAAGCAATAGCCACAAATGACCTACTCCTTCGAAGACGGCCATGTCAAGCCCATCTTGGACATGCTCATACAAGGAGATAGAATTCAGCTCCCTCTACCATGACGGGAACCCCGGCCGGCAGAAATGGAGAGCCCAAAGTACTGCCATTACCACCACTACGTCCACCATGCTACACACGATTGCTACCAACTGAAATGGTACATCCAACACATCATCGATTCGAACGCTCTGGCCATCGATTTCGAAGAGGTAACTGTGGCAGCCAATATGGTATCAGTACAATTTGGCAGCTTCCTTCCAACCGAAACTCAAGACGGTGTAATCTCCATCCCTCTGACGACAATGGAGATTTCTAATCTTCCATCTCCTCGGTATCAGGCTGCTGGTTTAGTGCCCCTCACCACATCACGAGGGGAGGTCATTTGGGTCCATCCAGACTTGGTATCAGAAGTGACTCAGTCCACACCATCTTCCATTCGCAAGAAAAAGAGTAGAAAAGTCAGATCCTGTCGCACAATCTCGGCAGATATCGAAGAAGTCACAGCCGTCGTCACTCGGTCTGGGGCACAATCCTAACCTGTGGCTGATAACTCGGCTGAAGATCATCAGCCCGCTACAACTGACGCTCCGGGACCTTCTCAGCCTCCGACGACCGACAAGCCTAGGCCGAAGAAGACTCGCTTTGACAAATCCCTCCAAAAAGAGGTACCGCAGGGGTTGGAGAGGCCCTACAACTTCGACATCTTGGCACAGTTGGCCAACACACCGGCCAAGTTGTCATTATACAAGCTTCTAAGACTCTCAAAGGATGTTCGCGCGGCCTTGAACGATGCACTCCAAAATGTCGATACGTACCTGGCTCAGGTCAACCTCACGGAAGAGAACCAGCATGCAGATCTCTAAGACAGCGCTTGCACAGGAGCAATGACCAATATTGTCTTCACTCTGCAGGATATGCTCATCAAGACCAACCTACACGATCACCCGTTATATTACATTGGATACATCGACGACGTAACGGTGGATCGGATGCACATTAATCCTGGTTCTTCCATAAGCATCATCCCGAAGGGTCTGTTACATCATCTCCGTATTCCTATGCATCGCCTGACGCCAATAAGCACCGCCATCAGCGGTTTCAATTCAGACAGGAGCTACCCGATTGGAAAGATTCGCTTGAAGTGCCAAATTGGCGATCTTCATTCAGAAGTAACCTGTTACGTCATAGACGCAGACACTTCCTACAACATCCTCTTGGGGCGCCCTTGGATATACGATTATATGATCATGTCTTCCACTCTGCACCAGTGCATCAAGTATGTCGACAAATACGGCTTCGTGAGGACAGAATTTGCCGACATCGATCCCTTCAAAGGGGTCAAATCTTACTACTCAGACTCCTGCCTGTACGAAAAGTCAAAAAGGCACCTTGATGGAGGAGATGTGCAAGCTCGTACCGAGATAGCCATAGGATCAGAAGAACCTCTGACGATCCATCTCCAAGCTCGCATACCTGGCAAGTCCGCACCCCTTACAGCCACTCTGCGTAAGGACGCAATCAGCCTCTCGGCACAAGAAGAGCAAATGATAATCTGGCTGCCAAGGTTCGGCCAAGTGCCAAGGCCCACAACGGAGCCACAAACAATCAAACTGCCAAGAGTCAGCCAGCCACAAACGGAGAAGCTCAATCCATCCGACAAACCAATGACGATACGCCTTCCCAAAAAGAATCGTCACCCCGATGCAAGGTCTGGGGCTTCTAGCGAACCAACAACTCCCCGTCCAGTATCAGGTGCCAAACTGGGGGTCGCTAGTTTGCCAACGACTCCACGTTCCGCTCTATCGACAGAACCCCTGACGATCAAGCTGTCCAGGTCGTCCTCTCAGTTTTCATTTATACAGGGGGTAGCCGAAAAAGAACCGGAGCTAGCCAAGTATGTGACTGCTCACACTGATGTTCCCTCCGTAGATGATGTAATCCCGCTAGAAAAGATACCTTACTTCATCAATAAAGGGCTATCTTTGAACTACTCGAGCTTAATAAGCTTTGTACAATGTATGCAATCGAACACGGTATAGGCACTCACCTACACACACATGTGACGAATGTTTACACCACAAACCAGCTTATCCCAGTGGAAGACACTTACCGCATAATCGAGGGAGGGGACCATCCAGTCATCTTCGGCCGGAAGAACGACCCGTAGTCCTTCACCATAGAGAAGGTCGATCTCGAATCAGATACCGGGAGATTGCCTCTTCACCTGTATAGCCCCTAATCCAAATATCTCATACAAAAACAGGGGTATGATCTGTAGACTACGCCAGGTTTGAAGTACGGCACCGGGTGACGATTACCTCTAAAGCCACCAGTCCCGGTTGGCAAACCATGGGACTACTACAGCAAGACCCGGTGTGGATTAGGTTATGTTACGCCTACAACAACCCCTGAAAGTTCAGATGAAGAATGCAACTGGCATTCACATTCAACCGGGTCACCAACTTCTGATTCAGATACAAGCATCGAAGACGTATTCAGACAAGTCCTGTCAGTCAACATGGCATTCGTCAACGCTTATGAAGAAGGCGATGACATTCCTGAAATCCTCGAGTTAGAGCCGTGGGCCCAACAGTTGGATGCACAATGGTAGAAGCGGTTCGAACCGAGAGAACCTCCTACCGAAGATAAAGTTATACAGGTTGACCTCGGCGATAAATCTTCTCGAAAACCAATCTTCGTCAGTAAAACCCTGACAGACGAAGAGCGAGAGTCGCTACTGGAACTTGTCAAAGAGCTATAAAGACATGCTAGGGTTAAATCCCGATATTGCTCTTCACAAACTCAATATTCGGCCAGATGCAAAGCCAGTCAAGCAACAACAGCGACGCTTTCGCCCAGGCATCATGGATGCGATCGAAACCGAAGTCAACAAACTAATAGCCAGCGGCTTCATTCGTGAGGAACAACATCCGGATTGGGTCGCCAACATAGTACCAGTCCTCAAGAAGAATGGAAAGATTTGAATCTGTATCGACTTCCGCAATCTGAACGAGGCATATCCTAAAGATGAATTCCCCCTCCCTATCACAGACATCATGATCGACAATACATGCGGCTTCGAACGCATATCATTCATGGATGGATTCTCAGGGTACAATCAAATCAAGATGTCTCCTGACCACGAAAAGTATACATCATTCCGAACACCGATTGGCACATACTGCTACACAGTCATGCCTTTCGGTTTAAAGAATGCTGGTGCCACATATCGAAGAGCCATGAGTATCATCTTTAGAGACCACTTGCGCAAGACTGTGGAATGCTACGTCGACGATATTGCCGTCAAGAGTCGCTATAAGGGAGATCATCTGCAGGATCTGAGAACGGTATTCGACATGATACGAGCGCACAACCTGAAGATGAATTCCACAAAATCCTTCTTGGTCGTATCCAGCGGAAAATTCCTGGGTTTTATTATTACTGCCCAGGAAATTCATGTAGATCCAGAGAAGACGAAGGCAATCATAGAAATGGGTCCCCCGAGAAATCTCCGAGAACTTCGAGGCCTCCAAGGGAGGTTAGCTTACATCAGGAGGTTCATTTCCAA
The DNA here is from genome assembly GCA_029216955.1 of Iris pallida. Classification (NCBI taxonomy): domain Eukaryota; kingdom Viridiplantae; phylum Streptophyta; class Magnoliopsida; order Asparagales; family Iridaceae; genus Iris; species Iris pallida. The sequence goes on along the minus strand of JANAVB010018200.1, from coordinate 9,690,675 downwards.
CCTCTCCGGGCGTTGTTAGCCATTTACCCATCTCATGAAGAAGGGCGTCTCATTCGTATAGGACGAAGAGTGTCAGTGTGCCTTCGACAGCATCAAAGAATATTTGTCGAATCCTCCAGTCTTGGTGGCCCCGGTTGCTGGAAAACTGTTCCTGCTCTATGTACGAGCAATGGAGCATTCCCTTGACGCTCTGCTAGCACAAAACAATGATGCAGGCCATGAGCAAGCCATATACTACCTCAGTCGAATAATGATCGGGCCAGAGCATCGATATACCGCCGTAGAGAAGGAATGCCTTGCCCTGGTGTTCGCCATTCAAAAAATGTGGCACTATGTCACAGAAAACCATACATGTGATCTCTCGAGTCAACCTCCTTAGGGTCCTCATGACTAAACCAGGGGCACTCAGCTCTCGCCTCGCTACATGGCTAATATTGCTGTCCCCCTATCATATGCTCTTCGTCCCGCAAAAGGCTGTTAAAGGTCAAGCTCTGGCAGACTTTTTAGCAGCCCACCCAGGCTCGGAGTCGTCCAGAATATATGAAAAAATCCCAGATGAGGTCGCAGACTCGCACGCAACCTCTCACGATGATATATGGCGAATGTTCTTTGACGACGCCTCAAGGACCAGACCTAAAGGCAACATCGTCGTCGGAGTTGGGGTGGTGCTGGTCTCTCCTTCCGGATTGGTGATCAACCGCGCTTACTCTCTCACAGAGCCTTGCTCTAAAAATGTGGCCAAGTACAATGCTTTGGTCATTGGCCTCCAACTTGCAAGAGAGCTGGAGGTAGAATATCTTGAAGCATACGGCGATTCACAGTTAATCGTCAATCAGATTCGGGGTTCTTACGAGGTTCGCCATGAAGACATGATCCCCTATCACCAAATAGCAATCAACATCATCGCGTCATTCGAGGGGTTCTTCATCGAACACGTTCCCAGACTCCAAAATATCGAAGCCGATGCCCTAGCTGGCCTTGCTGCTTTCCTAGCGGTTCCGAACTATGCTCGCCAGTCCGTGGATGTGATAGGCCACGAACTGGTCTGTCCCAAGAACAATATTCAATTCGTGGCGAGTTATTTAGCTCAGACGATCGACGAAGTCCCAGACTGGAGACAACCATTCATTGACTTCGTAGTCTATGACATCCTGCCCGAGAACCCAAAAGAGGCCACCTCTATCCGAAGGCGTTTCCTCAGATTCTTCTCCGATACAGAGACAAAAATGCTGTATCGCCGATCCTACGATGGATTATTGTTTCGATGTCTGTCAAATGCAGAAGCCAAAGAAGCCGTACGCGAAGCTCACGACAGTGTCTGCGGGGCCCATCAGCCTGGCCCTAAATTGCAAGACCGCCTTCGCGGAATAGACTACTACTGGCCCACGATTGTAGCAGATACGATAGACTATGCAACAAGGTGCAAAGCCTGCCAAGTCCGTGCGGACTTCATCCACCAACCATCCGAATTTTTACATCCGACAGTGGCGTCCTGCCCGTTTGAAGTATGGGGAATAGATATCATCGGTCCGATTACTCCACCTTTCTCCCGAGGACATCGCTTCATACTCGTAATCACAGATTACTTCTCCAAATGGGCAGAAGCTATCCCGCTTGCAGAAGTAAAGACTTCAAACGTAATCAGCTTCCTCAAGCATCACGTCATCTATCGCTTTGGACAGCCCCGAAGGATCATCCACGATAATGGTTTGCAGTTTGCAAGCCACGCCTTCTATCGGTTCTGCGACAAGCACCGCATCCAGAATATTATTTCAACACCATAAAATCCAGCAGCGAATGGGTTGGCAGAAGCATTCAACAAAACAATCATCGAACTTCTCAAGAAGTTCGTATCATCCAATAAAAGAGACTGGAACGGGAAGCTTAGTGAATGCTTATGGGCATACCGTACTACAGTCCGAACAACCACTGGAAATACGCCGTTTTCCCTGGTGTACGGGAGTGAGGCAGTCCTCCCGTTGGAAACTCAAATACCATCACTCTGCGTCGCCCTTACTTACCAATTGATGACGGATGATAACTATCATCGTCGACTACAAGAGTCGGAGGCCTTAGATGAAAAGTGCCTCCTGGCTCAGCAACGGATCGAGCTATACCAAGCACGCATCTCCGGAGCCTTCAACAAGAAGGTTAAAATCAGAATATTCCAAGTGGGCGATCTCGTTCTGGCAGTCCGAAGGTCGATGGTCATGACTCACAAGACCGCCGGCAAGTTCCAGCCAAAATGGGAAGGTCCATTTATCATTGAGGCTGTATTCTCCAACGGCACCTACCGCCTCGCAAAATAAAATAGAGACTTGCTCATGTTGCCCGTCAATGGCAAGTTCCTAAAGAAATATTATGTCTAAACAACATATTCCAGTTCATCGAGTCATGTACCTGCTGGTACCGCTGAACTCATATCACATTTTTCAGATCACCGAGTCATGTACCCGCGGTACCGCTGAACTCGTATCACATTTTCCAGATCATCGAGTCATCTACCTGCTGGTACCGCTGAACTCATATCATATTTTCTAGATCATCGAGACATGTACCCGCCGGTACCGCTGAACTCATATCATATTTTCCAGATTGCTAAGTTACGTACCCGCTGGTACCGCTGAACTCATATTCCAAATTCCAGATTATTAAATCATGTACCCGCCGGTACCGCTGAACCCACATTCACAATCCCAGATTATTAAGTCATGTACCCATCGATACCGCTGAACTTATATCCATAAAATTCTAGATTATTGAGTCATGTACCCTCCCGTACCGCTGAACTCACAATCTCCCAGATTATCGAGTTATGTACCCACATGTGCCTATGAACTCATATTCCGGTCACTCTTTCAGATAGTAAGTCATGTATAACCATACCTCTGAACTTTCTTCCTGAAAGAGATCCTCCCTTATGATCCACTACACGCACTCCTAGTGCACAAAAAGGGTAACCGATCCACAAATTTCCAAAACGGCCATGTCGATGTTACCTCTGAGTCGTTTCACTTCGGCCAAAAACAAATCACCCCTTTATATAGAACTTCCATGTCCTTATTACCTCTGAGTCGTTCTATGTACCCTCCTTCATTGAGCCCACTCCTGCCATGTCCTCATTACCTCTGAGTGGGAAGGCTCCGTCGAAGAAATCTTCATGCTTGCCATGTCCTCATTACCTCTGAGTAAGTTTGTTGATTCCCTTTCGACTTATTATCCATACCCACAACCGGAGTACGCTAAGGATAATAGGTCCACAAATATCCTCCGTTGAGTCCACTCCTGCCATGTCCTCATTACCTCTAAGTAGGAAGACTCCACGGTAAAACCCTCATACTTGCCATGTCCTCATTACCTCTGAGTAAGTATGTTGGTTCTCTTTTCATCATGTTATTCGTATCCTAAGACAGGGTACGCCAAGGATAATAGGCCCATAAATGTGCTTTGCTAAGTCTCTTAGTACAGGCCCGTCATTTTTTATCATGCCCCGGGAGCCCAGCTGTTCCATGGCATTCTATCTCCCGATACCCCGAACACCCACGACCACCTTACCGTGGAACTGTTCTGGGTATCCCCAATCAAACTTGTTATCCGTACCTAAAACCAAGGTATGCCAGGGGTAACAGGTCCACAAACAAGTCCCCCATATGGGACAAACACCGCCATAACACCACAAGCACAACAAGCAGTACAGATAAAAGGTAAAATAAAACATACTCTTTTATTTGGAAGCCAAAAAGCATTACAGGTTTTGGGACCACGTCCCTCTCAAAAAGAAAAGAAAAAGAGAAAAAAACAAAAGGAGAAAAAAAGCCGACTATAGTTCGGCATTACACAACTCCAACAGGCGGTTTCTCACCAAGGTGGTCCCCCGCTCAAGCCGCTGTCTAGCTCTACGCTCGGCTTCCTAGGACAACTGCTCCGCATCATCCAAGTGCATATATGCCCGCCAGTCATCCTCCATCTTCTTTAGGGCGAGTTCCAGATTGGCAGAAGCTCGACTAAGTCTGTCAGCCTCCTGGATAGCAAGCCCCTTCTCGGTACGGGCGGCTTCGAGCTCGGACTCCAGGAAGGCCAGCTTCCTCTGGAGCTCAAGGATTTGCTCCCTGGTGTCAATTACCCCGCGGGAGGCGGTCGCCTCCCGAGCCGTACAATCTTCACTTCTACGGCTCCATTGATCGTGTAACTGAGACAGATTACGATGGTCCTTCAGTATAGACGGCTTAATCGACTCCCGAACAAGCCTCACCTTCTCCACCGCGGTTATAAGGAAAGTACGCTCTTGATCTATCGCCGCGGACAGATCAGCTTGTTACAACACATAAAACTGGGCCACAAGACGATCGGCCTCTAACAGCTTAGGCTCCAGAAGCGCGTCTATCCCCGCCCCACCGGAGAGTGTTCTAAGGATATCGATTTGGCCACTGGCGCACCGACGGGCCATAGCAAAAGGAGTTCCCTTCTCCACGGCTGCCTCGACTCCTCTTTTCAGGTGGCGGTGAAAGCTGTCAACTACATCCTGGGATACTTCATCCAAAACTTCTGTAGAGGATGGCGTCAAAGGGAGTGTGGCTGGCAATGTCGAAGGAGTAGCATCGGAACTTGCCATCCCTGCCACCAGGGAAACAAATCCCGTGCGAAAAGATGCATGGATAGCGGCTAGCTCCTCTTCCGCCGCCCGAAGAGCTTGGATACTGGGCAAGGCGGAAAGGTCAACCCCCGTAACCATGTTCACGGAGGAGGACGCAGGAGAAATTGTTCCTTGCCCCGGCTGTGCCACCACTTGAGCCCCCGAACTTGAACCAGCAGAAGGCCCCTCAATATAGGTGGGAAGAGAAGGAGGCACACGTGCTTCCATCAGATCCCCTCCGGTAGAGTCTACCCCGACAATGTCCGTTACCGGTAATAAAGGGGTGGGACCTGTACATCCAAAGCAACCATCAATCGACGTAACCCGAAGGATGTGATAATATAGTAGATAGGCCTCCTCACAAGTTAAGATTCAGCTTATCTTACCAGGGGAGAAGCATGGAGGCCTCAGCTCGCTCGCAGCTGACGTAGTCTCCTCGTCCGCGACTTCCAAGTTGAACTCAACTGGTTTCTCTGCCCCAGCCACCCTGAAAGGGAGCCAACCAGTTCAACTTTACCCTGTTGAAATTCAGCTGTCTCAGGGACAGGTGTAGTAGAGCCTCCATCCCCATGGGCTGAGGTCTCAGCAAGGTGGGACTCCTCGGCCGCCTCCGAAAGAACCCTTGTAGAAATGATATCGGTGCACATATCATTGACCAAAGTGGTCAGGGCCAGATCGACCTCAGCAGTCGGATCCCGAGAAACCGACTCCTCCGATGTCTACAAAGAGTAAAAGAAGATGATTAGGCCATAGTTTAGAAGAAGAAGGAAAAGGTAGTTGAAATTTAAATTACCTCAGAAACAACACCAACATCATCAATAAATAGCCTGCGACGTCTTAGCGCAGCTCGCTTCGTGGAGTAGGTTATGCTATCGTCAGTAGACATACGCCTGCTTCGCTTGCGCGAAGGGCCAGGCACAACAGGCGGCTGCCCCGCAACCATGTCATCCGGTACGATAGGTGGCTGATCCCCTGCTCCTCGTCTGAGGGATGGGACAAATCATCGGCGTCCTGCCCATCATCCTCTTCGCCCGCCGACGTGGACTCCGAGTCCGGCACAGGAACCATATTCGCCTTTCTCTTCCTCTTCCTGGACCCTTCGGGCTTCTCTGCCAAGCCGGCCCCGACAATAAAGCTGGTGCTCATGTCAAAATTCACGAGAGGTTTGCTCGCCGTAATATGATAGAGGGCTGCCATGTACAAAATCTCCCCTTGCGTGTTAGCGTCGGGGACCGAGAAGCTAGCTCGGGTATGAACTGCATTGTAATAATGCCATGCCCTGATACCGTCAAGGACACTGCCCTCGTAGCCTAGGCAAGCTCTGGGACAATTAAGGAATAGTTGGCTGTACCCAAACTGGCAAGCACTGGGACAATCCCGGTATACGTTATTGCGGTAACGATATACCAGGTGCGCCGGACGAATATTATGCAGCCAGAGAAGCATCTTTTTAGATAAGAGCAGGGGAGGTTCAATGCCGTCAACGTGCACACCCCTCACTTCTCTAGCGGTAATTTGAGGGACAGACACAAAGAAGTCGGGCCCATCTACTCTCGTCAACGCCCTCCGACAGGCTGGCATGGTGTCGAATTCCCAAGGCTGACGACGATATCGGAAAAGGAAAGCGTCATCATCGGTAACGCCATCGTCTGCTCCGGGCCTCATCAGTGACCGATAATGCATCAATAGCCAACCAATTAAATAATGATAGGGTAGTTCTATTCGTTCAATGTCCAGTGTCGTCTCGCGAGCAATGACTTTGGACGAAAAGGCACGGAGGCCGTAGTGTATGCTACACACCATAGCCGGAAGGAGGGCCAGCCTGACTCTGAAGGCCAGCTTCACGGCCGAAGGATGAAGTGGCGGCTGATCCTTTCAATAGAACCTGCCCCTCCCGAGACTATGCAGTTTCGTAGCCATACCATCAAGAATCCGGCCAAGTGCGCCTTCTCAGATATTTGCCGGGTGCCGTAGAAGAAATAGCTGAAGGAGTCGGTGCGACTCCCAAACTTGTCACCTGTAGACCTCGACCTCTTGGCATTCGACATCAGGTTGTTTATCTCCTCCTTGGTCTGAGGACCTCGGGAAGAAACCCGGCCAGAGGGACTAAATTTGAAAAGATACGCGACCCAAGATGTAGTATGGGGAGCGTTCCCTTCTGAGCTATTATTCTTCTTGATAGCCGTTTGGTTACAAATACTATGGTGGCATAGCAGTTCCTGGTACACGGCGACAAAACCCGAGAATCGTCGATCCAGATCCTCGAATTCCTCGTTTGTTGGGGTATATACTTCGAAGGCCTCACCCCCATGGCAGCTTAGAAACAACATACATTTCATGGAGAGCAAGTCCCAACTCCCCTCCGGGCGTAAAGAAAGTTCCTGTCCTCCGGTTATACATTTCCCAAAGGGCCAAGAACAACTGCTTGTTGATGGGTAACCCGTAATAGGTGCCCCGAATGGCATAATAGAGGTCAATCTCCCTAAGGAATTCCTCGTATTTCCTCAGAATCCATGAGGTCAGGTTGACCCACGTAGGAATGGGGTTTATCCAGTTCAACAGCGACAACCTGCCAATAGGATAAGACCCCTTGCAAGGGAGCTGATTCAGGAAAGTATCGGCCAGAGTAAAAGTGAAGTTGGGACCAGATACGTTTATGAAGGTGCCCGAAATCAGTCCCATCACTCTTCGACTAACCGAGTCCCTGCTCGCACATGCCAACCCCATATTCCTATTATAGTGAATGTTGCCCACAAACATTCCCAATTGGATCGGAGTTAGGGAGCACACCATCTGCCTGCTCAGCGGTACCATATTGAACCACGAGAGGGGAAAATGACGTTCCATTTCAGGAATATGGATCTCCACCCCGCCCACAGTAAAATCCTAGTTCTCAGAGATGTCCAGCACTCAGGGGTTCTTTATGGATAGAGCATCCCCAAAGAGAAAGGCCGGTTTCAGATGATCTCCTTCCAGTTTCCTCGAGTTCATCATAGTACAAAGAAAATGGAAAGGCTGGTTATTGATGGCGCCCAACCTCTCTAAAGCCTCATCTATAGGAAGCTGGTCCGACACATGTCGAACTAAGCCGTCGAGTCGTACACCTACAGCATACTGTGCTGAACCTACCAAAAGCTCTCCTGCTGGTTGGTTGGCAGATTCACTGAAAGAAGACAAAAGAAACAGGATTAAAAGAGGGTTAAAACAAAAGTTTCTTAAAAAAGAAGCTCCTGTGAAACTATGCGGCTCGGATCAATGAAGCCTTATGTGACCCAAATTCAGTTGGGTTTTATGCGACACAGCTTCGATGGAGCCTATACGGCTCAGGTCAACGCAGCCTTATGCGGTCCAATTCAGTTGGGCTTCACGCAGCACTGCTCCGATAGAACTTACGCGGTTTAGTTGAACGTATACGGTTCTGTTTAGCAGAAGAGCTTATGCGGCACGACTTAGCGAAGTTTTATGCGGTTCACCTCATCAGGAGCGCATGCGGTCTCGGTCAAATGAGACTTCATGCGGTTCAAATTCCAGAAAGAGCTCCTGCGGCTCAAGTCCTTCTCATGCGGATCAAACACAGGGCATGCCCCATGCGGCTCGAATATAAGAGCAGTTTCATCGTGATTAAACTTGGGCAGTTCAAATGAAGATGAAGGATAAAGGCTTGTGCATAAATCATGCAACAGAGCCATGGGGTTTAGGGTTTAAAATATTTAATCTAATCCTTACCCTTAAAGGCAGGGTGGACGTCATGGTGTACTTCAGGCGTAGCAACCAATAAAGAGGCCGCTTTCTTGCCCTTTGCAGTAGCAGAAGCATCCTTGGAAGACTTGGGGGCCATTATCGTATCGACGGTCGGAAAAGGAAGACTAAGAAAGAAAATTAGGGCCGAAGACGAAAGAGAGAGTAAAGAAGTCTCTCCGACTGAGAACATTCATATACAAGAGAGAGGCGCCGCGATCTACGTACAGTAATCGACCCTTCGGTTCTCAAGACGAGCCGACTGACATAAAGACCAAACACTTGGGATCCTTCCCCCAAAAAGCGGCCTTAAAACTGACGGCAAATCAACAGCAATTAATGCAAAAGATTTGCATATGTGACAGGATGATGTGGCAAGGAGCTCATGCAGACAGACAGCCCATGCGGCCAAAAGATCCATACGACTGATTGACCAATGCGGCTGATTGACCAATGCGGCTGAGGAGGCTATGCGGCTGAGACATCCATGCGGCAAGGACATCATATGCGGCCAGAAGAATTTATACACAGTCATGCTTCTTATTCAAAGTATTTCAATTTTGCAAATTGAAAACTTTGAAGGGGTCTTATAGAAGCATAGAAAAGAATACAGAAAGATCCATGCGGCCAAGGATCCCCATACGGCTCAGAGAGCTCATGCGGCTCAGGGACCCATGCGGCACAAGTGTCTATGCGGCTCGAATAGTTCCATACGGCCCACAGAGGAGTCACGTGGCTCCTCTCAATAGCTCTTCCCTTTGTCTGCTACTGCATTTAATGCCTTGACGACTGACAGCTCTGACCAATGATAAAAAGATGCAATAATGACTCTGTCTTAATGCCAGACTCCTAGAAAAATGAAGGATATTTCTGACTCTGACACAATCTGCCAAACCCCAAAGACTTTTATGTGGCCTTGACACGTGGACAGTCGCATGCGGCTCAGACAGAGGCCACCCATGCGGCTCAGACAGAGGCCACCCATGCGGCTCAGGCAGAACTACCCTTTGCGGCTCACGAGGACTATCTCCATGTGGCTCACGAGGACTATCTCCATGCGGCTCACGAAGAAAGCACCCATCATGCGGTCGCCTACGCTCATACGGCTCAGATCATCACCATGCGGTTCAAATGTTCAGGGGCCACTCCTAAGCAGCCTTGACACGTGGCCAGCCTTATGCGGCTCAATGGGGAGCAGTCCTCATGCGCCTCAGATTTTCTAAGTGGCTCACGGTTAAGACACGTGGCATGATAATGGGACACGTAGCATCAAATCGACCAAAATCCATCTGCAAATCCCAATAAAATATTAGAATCAAATCAGATCATTTGTAATCAAGCAAATCAATGACACGTGGCTGGAAATCTGAGATTGGCATAACAAATCATGGGGATTTATGTCAATCATCATTAATTACCCACAAAGATTTGATGCAATCACACTAATTGCCCAGATCCATTATATTCAAGATGAACGGTCCAGATTCATTGATCCTTAGCCACCGACTTTTGAGAATGGACAATCATTGCAAAACCCTAATGATGCCCCCACTCTTATAAATAGCAAGGTGCCATTCCCTTACAACAGACATATACAGAGAGAGACATAGACTAGTAGAGAGCGGAGAGCAGAGAGAGAGAAAGCATACCCCCCTCGGATCCAGAGAGCCAGAGAGAAATTGAAAGGAGAGTATTTCTTCATCAATGCCAAGCAGTTCTTCTACAGAGCCAAGGCTGCACCCGATCGTCCAAGGAGTAAGGCAAAGCTGCCGTCGCTTTCCCAAGCCTCTATCGTCACCCCCCAGAATCTAAAATAAATAATTATACTTAGATTGCTGTACCTATATTTTCGTCCCTAGGCTTTCTTTGTACAAGCAAGTTTGTATTATGAGTCTAAGTTCAGTCCTCCGATAATTGTTCTGTTCTTTTACAATCAAGAGCAAACAGCCGCATAAACTCATCTGAACTCGACCGTATGAGACCCCGCTAAACAGAGCTGCATAAGTTCATCTGGACTCGGCCGTATGAGACCCCGCTAAACAGAGCCGCATGAGCTCATCTGAACTCGGTCGCATGAGATCCCGCTAAACAGAGCCGTATAAGCTTATCTGAACTCGGCCGCATGAGACCCCGCTAAACAGAGCCGCATAAGCTCATCTGAACTCGGCCGCATGAGGCCCTGTTTAAACAGAGCCGCATAAGCCCTATTAAATTGAACCGCATAAAGACCCGTCTGATCAGAGCCGCATAAGCTCGAAAATACTAAGCAGTTCTCCCTGGCCATCTTCTAACTTGTTTCTTTTATCCCTTTTTTAGTGAATTTGCCAGTCAATCCTGCGGGAGAACTTTGGTGGGTCACGCCCAATCTGTTGTGGGCTATAGGTTCGACCACCTAGTTGAGTATGTGGTGAACCAGCTTCCAAAAGATGAACCTGTGGAGAGGCTGAAAGACATTAAAAAGTAGTCCTTCTTCTTTATCTCGGGGATGATGAACTCAGGGCTGCTGGGGGCAAACACTTGAAGCCTGTGTTTCTCTTCGGGGATGCCTTAAGTGTAAAGAACTCCCAAGTTCTAGACATATTTGAGAGTTGGAGTTTTACTTCTGACGGGATGTCGATCCATATTCCTCTGATGGAGCGTCACTTCCCACTATCGTGGTTCAACATGTTGCCCATGGACAGGAAGATGGAGGATTCCTTGACTCTGACCCGGAACGAGATGTTTGTGGGCAAAATTCACTATAACAATAACCGGTCAGCCGCTACGTGATGGGATTGGCCCCGGGCAGTTTTTTGAATGTGCAGGGTCTCAACTTTAAGTTCTCTCAAGCTAATACTTTCCTGAACCAACTTGCTCAGAAGGGGTCCTATCCCGTTGGCCGGTTGTCGCTACCGAGTTGGATACACCCCCTTCCTTCATGGACCAACCTGTCTACGTAGATCGCGTGGAAATACGAGGCTCTCTTGCGCCAGATTGGACTCTACCATACTATCCGGGGCACCTGTTACGGCTTGCCCATGAACAAGAAATTGTTCATGGCTCTGTTGGAGATGTACAACTGCCGTACAAGGACTTTTTTTACACCTGTAGGAGAGATGGGGCTTGTTCTGCACGAGATGCATGACGTCTCCAAGCTGCCTTGGAGAGATGAAGTCTTTGAGGTGTATACCCCGACGAACGAAGAGTTCAAGGTTTTGGAGGAGAAGTTCCCGGGCTTTGTTGTCGTCTACCAGAAATTGCTGTGTCATCACAGCACGTGGCAGCAGCTGTCGAAGAAAAAAAATGATAGCTCAGAAGGGAATCTTCTGCATACAAAGGCCTGGCTTACTTATCTTTTTAAGCTCGGCGCCTCAGGCCGGGTTTCTTCCTGAAGTCCTCAAACTCGGAAGGAGGTTCAGGACCAAGTGTCGACCGCTAAGAGGGTAAGAACCGTCGGCTACAGATTCCGGAGTCAATCTGACTCTTTTGCTTATTTTTATCAAGACACTCAGCCGTTGTCCGAGAAGGCTCTTCTGGCCGGATTCCTGATGGTGTGGCTACGAAATTGCGTAGTTTCAGGAGGGGCTGGTTCTATTGAGCGGATCAGCCACAACTTTATCTTCTCTGTTGTGAAGCTGGTCTTCAGGGTCAGACTAGCTCTTCTTCCGGTCATAGTGTACAGCATACATCGTGGCCATCCTGCTTTCTCGTCCAAGGTCATCGCCCGTGACCCGACGAAGGACTTTGAATGCATTGAGCTACTCTATCATTATCTGATGGGTTGGTTGTTAATGTATTGCTAGTCTTTGATGAGGCCTAGCCCTGAAGATGGTGTATCTGCCGAGGATGCTTTCATCTTCCAGTATTGTCGCATTCCTTGGGATTGCGAGACTATGCGTGCCTGTCGGATGGCACTGGCGGGGGTGGACAGATACACTTTTTTCGTGTCTGTTCCTTAATTTACTGTTAAGGAAGTGAGGGCCGTACATCTTGATGGTATTGGGCCTCTCCATTTCTTATCCGACAAGATGCTGCTTTGGCTACACAATATTCGTCCTTCCCACCTAGTATACTGCAACCGCAATACTGTCTACTTGGAGCCTTACTTGCCCAGTAGGTTCGCCCGACAGTTTGGGTATAGTCAGCTATTCTTGGACAGTCCTAGCTCTTGTCTGGGCTTTGAAGGTAGCGTCCTTGACGGCATCAGGGCCTGGCACTATTATAATACGGTTCACACCCGTACCAGCTTCTCAGTTCCTGATGCTGAGGTATCCGGGGAGATCTTGTATTTGGCGGCTCTATACCATGTCATGGCGAACAAGCCTCATGTTGGTTTTGACCCGAGTACCAGCTTCATTGTTGGTACTGGCTTGGAGGAGAAGCCCAAGGGGTCTAAGGCAAGGAAGAAGAGGGAGAACACGGTTGCTGCGTCGAACTCGGAGTCTGCCAACGCGGACGAAGAGGATGACGAGCATGACCCAGATAACTCTCTTCATTCCGCAAAAAATATGGTGACGAATCAGTCGTCTTTCGTGCCTGGTTCTTCACGCAAGCGAAGCAGGCGTGAGTCCGCTGATCGAGGCAGGACTTACTCCGTAAAACGGGCTGTGGTTAAGCCTCGTCGGCTGCTCAACAAGGAGAGATGCGAGGATGACGCCGTTTCGGAGGTGAATTGAATTACAACCATCTTCTTCTTTAGCTCTTTTTTTTCGAACTATGACCTAATCATTTGTGTTTTCTCTGTAGGCGTCAGGAGAAGGGGACTTACCAGAGCCGGCTGCTTCTTCTGAAGTCGATCGGGCTCGAACTACTCTAGTTAGAGATATGAGTGTCGGGATTATTGTCGTCGGGATTCTTCCAGCGACGGCTGAGGTTCCTCCAGTTGTTGACGTCCCAACCCAGGGTGTTATGGTCTCTGCTGAACCCGTCCCCGATACTGCTGAAACCAGCTGCTTTTGGGTCAAATGTTGCTGGTAAAGAGACTACGGTGGCTGAGAGCGAACCTCAGCCTCAGCAACTCTCCCCTGGTAAGCTAAGTCAAATTTTGACCAGTGAGGTGGTTTATCTGTTCTATCATCACATCCTTCGGGTTAAGCTGATTGATGGTTGCTTCGGACACACAGGTCCTGCTCCTTTACTGCCAACGGTAGACATTATCGGGAAAGAGTTCGCCAGAGGGGATCTGGTAGAAGAGAATATGCCTCCTCCTCCTCCAGCTTACATTGAGAGGCCTCCCGCTGAATCGAGTTTGGGAGAGCAAGCGGAGAAACGGCCGAGGCAGGGAGAAATGATCCCCGCGCCCTCCTCTGTTCATGTGGCTCCGAAGGTCGACCTTTCCGCCATGTCGAGTCTCCAGATCCTTCGGGCTGCGGAGGAGGAATTGGCCGCTATTCAAGCGTCTTTTCGCTCGAAACTTGTTTCCCTTGTGGCAGGGGCATCAAGTTCTGGTGCCTCTTCTTCGATACTGCTAGCTACTCTTCCTCTGATGCCATCTTCTTCAGAAATCCTGGATGAATCGTCAAAGGATGTGGTTGACAGTTTCTACCGCCACCTGAGGCGAGTGGTTGAGGCCGTCGTGGAGAGAGGGACTTCTTTTGCCTTGGCTCGTCAATGCGCCCGTGGCCAAATTTAACTCCTTAGAATCCTCTCCGGTAGGGCAGGGATAGTTGAGCTCCTGGAGCCAAAATTGCTAGAGGCAGATCAGCTTATGGCCCAGTTTCAAGTACTGCGGCAAGTTGATCTGTCCTCAGCAATAGATCAGAAGAGGGCCTTCCTCATCACTGCCATGGAGAAGGTAAGGGCTGCACGAGAAGCGTCCACACCGATTATAATGAAGGACCTCTACATCTCTCTTTGCAGTATGATCAGCTGAGCCGACGAGAAGAGAATGTATTGCTCGGGAAGCGACAGCCTCTTGCGGGATAATCAACACGAAGGAGCAGATCCTCGAGCTCCATTGGAAATTGGCTTTCTTGGAATCTGAGCTCGAGGCCTCCCGTACGGATAAGGAGGCAATTGTTCAGGAGTCCGAAAAAGTCACCCGAACTTCTACTGTCTTGGAACGTGCTCTGAAGAAGCTTGAGGATGGCTGGCAGGCTCACGCGAATCTGGAGGATGCAGAGCGGTTGACTCAGGAGGTCGAGTGCTGAGCCAAGCAGCGGTTTGAGCGGTCGACGGCCGTACTGAGGGACCGTCTCAGAGAATTATGTATCGTCGAACCATAGTCAGCTTTTTCTTTTCTTTCTTTCTTTATTTTTCTTCATCTTTTTGGCAGGGACGTGGTCCCAAAGAATGTAGTACTTTTGATTTGATTTAAATAAATGAATTTGCTTGCATCATCCTTTATCTATCGTGCTTTTACTGTATTTATGTGTTTGCCCCACTGGGGGCTTTTTTGTGGACCTATTACCCTTGGCATGCCTTAGTTTTAGGTACGGATAATAAGTTTGATAGGGATACCTAGAACAACTCTGCGGTAAGGTGGATATGGAAGTTCTTGGTATCGAGCGAAAGAATACCGTGGAACAGCTGGGTTCCAGAGGCATGAGATTGTGAGAAAAGAGGCACGTCTACTAGAAAACTTAGTACAATATTTGTGGTCAACTGCGGACATTTGTAGTCAACTTTAGACATTTGTGGTCAACTGTGGACATTTGTGGGCTTATTATACTTGGTGTACCCTGGTTTTAGGTAAGGATAATAAGTCGAAAGAAAACTAACATATTTAGTCAGAGGTAATGAGGATGTGGTAAGTATGAAGGTTTCTTCAATGGAGTCTTCCTACTCAGAGGTAATGAGGACATGGCAGGAGTGGACACCATGAAGTGTACATAGAACAACTCAGAGGTAATATGGATGAGGAAGTTCTACGTGAGGGGTGGTTTATTTTTGGTGGAAGTGAAACAACTCAGAGGTGACATCGACGTGGTTGTTTCGGGAAATTTGTGGATCTGTTACCCTATTTATGCATTGAAAGTACGGGTAATAGATCATGAGGAAGATGCTCTTTTAGAAAGGAAGTTCAGAGGTATGATCATACATGACTTACTACCCAGAAGATACGATATAGATTCATTTGGGATGACCAGAGTGTAAGTTCAACGGTACCTAAGGGTACATAACTTAACAGTACGGTAGATTTGGGGGATGTCGTTTAGACATAATACTTCTTCAGGAACTTGCCTTTGACGGGCAACATGAGAAAGTCTCCATTTTGTTTTGCGAGGCGGTAAGCACCATTGGAGAATACAGCCTCGATGACAAATGGGCCTTCCCACTTTGGCTAGAATTTATCGGTAGTTTTGTGAGTCATAACCATCGGCCTCCGAACTGCCAGAACGAGATCGCCCACTTGGAATGTTCTGAGTTTAACCTTCTTGTTGAAGGCTCCAGAGATGTGGGCTTGATAAAGCTCGATTTGTTGTTGAGCTAGCTGGCGCTTCTCATCTAAGGCCTCCAACTCTTGTAGCCTGCGACGGTAATTATCATCCGTCGTTAATCGATAGGTGAGGATGACACGGAGTGAGGGGATTTGAGTCTCCAGTGGGAGAACTGCCTCACTCCCATACACCAGATAGAATACTATGTTCTCGGTGGCCGTCCGGACTGTAGTACGGTACGCCCATAAGCATTCACCAAGATTTTATTCCAGTCGTATTTGTTGGAAGACACAAACTTCTTGAGTAGCTTGATTATAGTTTTGTTGAACGCTTCCGCCAAGCCATTAGCCGTCGGATTGTATGGTGTTGAGGCAACATTCTGGATCCGATGTTTGTCGCAAAACCGATAGAAAGCGTGGCTTGCGAACTGCGGACCGTTATCATGGATGATCCTTCGAGGCAGTCCAAAGCGATAAATGACGTGATGCTTGAGAAAGCTGATCACATTTGATGTCTTTACCTCTACAAGTGGGACAGCTTCCATCTATTTGGAGAAGTAATCTGTAATTGCCAGTATAAAGCGGTGCCCTCCGGATGAAGGTGGGGTGATAGGACCGATGATATCCATTCCCCATGCCTCAAATGGCCATAATGCCACCGTTGGGTGTAGAAATTCAGATGGTTGATGTATGAAATCTGCGTGGAATTGACAGGCTTTGCACTTTCTTGCGTAGTCTATCGCGTCTGCCACCATCGTAGGCCAGTAGTAGCCCATCCGGCGAAGGCGATCGTGCAATTTTGGGCCAGGCTGATGGGCCCCGTAGACGCCTTCATGTGCTTCACGTACAGCTTCTTTGGCTTCTGTATTGGACAGACACCGAAGCAGTAATCCATCGTATGACCGCCGATACAACATCTTTATTTCTGTTTCATAAAAGAATCTGAGAGAACGTCTTCTAATAGAGGTGGCTTTTTTCGGGTTCACCGGCAAGATGCCATAAACTGCAAAGTCGATAAATGGGAGCCTCCAATCCTGTGTCTCGTCGACCGCCAGGGCAGAATAGCTCTCAGCAAATTGGACGTTGTTCTTGGGACAGACCAACTCATGGCCTATTACGTCCACCAAATGATGAGTATATTTTGGGACCGCCAGGGAAGCGGCCAGTCCTGCTAAGGCGTCGGCCTCAATGTTTCGGAGTCTCGGAACATGTTCTATGAAGAACCATTTCAGAGACGTAATGATAGCAATTGCTATTTCATGATAAGGGATCATGTCTTCATGACGAACTTCGTATGAACCCCGGATCTGATTGATGATTAACTGTGAATCGCCATATGCCTCTAAGTATTCTATCCCCAGTTCTTTTGCGAGTCGGAGGCCGATAACCAAGGCATTGTACTCGGCCACGTTGTTTGAGTAGGGTTCCGTAAGGGAATATGCCCGATTGATCACCAAGCCAGAGGGAGAAATTAGTACTACTCTAACCCCAACGACAATGTTGCCATTGGGCCCGGTTCTTGAAGCACCGTCGAAGAACATTCGCCAGACGGAATCATCGGAAGCCATATTTGAATTGGCGACCTCGTCTGGAATCTCTTCATATATTCTAGTTGACTCCGAACTTGGATGGGCTGCTAAAAAGTCTGCCAGAGCTTGACCTTTAACAGCCTTTTGCGGGACGAAGATCATGTCATAGGTAGACAATAATATCGCCCAGGTAGCGAGGCGAGAGCTGAGTGCGCCTGGCTTGGTCATGAGAACCCTAAGGGGGTTAACTCGAGATGGATGGTTTGTCCTGTAACATAGTGTCGCGTTTTTTAGATAGCGAACACCAGAGCAAGACATTCCTTCTCCACGACGGTATATCTATGTTCAGGCCTAATCATCATTCGGCTGAGGTAATAGATAGCTTGTTCATGCCCCGCATCATTGGTTTGTGCTAGTAGAGCACCGAGGGAATGCTCCATCGCTCGCACGTAAAGCAAGAACAACTTTCCAGCAACCGGGGCCACCAGAACTGGAGGATTTGACAGATATTCTTTGATGTTGTCAAACGTACGTTGGCACTCTTCATCCCATACGAAGGAGACGCCCTTCTTCATGAGGTGGGTGAATGGTTGACACCGCCCAGAGAGGTTAGAGATGAACCTTCTGATGTGAGCTAGCTTCCCTTGATGGCCTCGGAGTTTACGAAGATTTTTCGGGGGATCCATCTCCATGATTGCCTTCGTCTTCTCAGGGTCTATGTGGATTCCCTGGACAATAATGATAAAACCTAAGAATTTTCCACTGGATACGCCCAAGAAGGATTTTGTGGGATTCATATTCAAGTTGTGCGCTCGCATCAGGTCGAAGACTGTCTTCAGATCATACAGATGATCTTCTTTAGAACGACTTTTGACAGGGATGTCATCAACATAACACTCCACGGTCTTAAGCAGGTGATCTCTGAAGATGACACTCATGGCTCATTGATGTGTGGCCCCGGCATTCTTTAAACCGAAGGGCATGACTGTGTAACAGTACACGCTAATCGATGTTCGGAATGATGTATGCTTTTCGTTGTCAGGAAACATCTTGATTTGGTTGTATCTTGAGAAGCTATCCATGAATGACATGCGCTCAAAGCCACATGTGTTGTCGATCATGATGTCCGTGATGGAAAAAGGAAACTCATCTTTATGATATACTTCGTTTAGATTTCGGAAGTCGATACAAATTTGAATGTTTCTATTCTTCTTGAGGGCTGGTACTATATTGGCGACCCAGTCTGGATGTTGCTCCTTCCTGATGAAGCCGCTGACTATCAGTTTGTTGACCTCAACTTCGATGGAATTCATGATGTCCGGGCGAAAATATCTTTGCTGTTGCTTGATCGGCTTTGCGTCTGGATGAATGTTGAGTTTATGAAGTACAACCTCGGGGTTTAGCCCTAGCATGTCATCATAGCTCTAGGCGAATACGTCAATGTGCTCTTTGACAAGTTCAAAAGTGCCTCCCGCTCTTCGTATGTCAGGCTTTTGATGACGAAGATTGGCTTTGGAGAGGACTCATCGCCGAGGTCAACTTGCATCACCTCGTCTTCAGTGGGAGGTTCACAAAGTTCGAAGCATTTTTTCCACTGTGCATCTAGTTGCTAGACCCAAGGTTCTAACTCGAGAAGTTCGAATATGTCGTCGTCTTCTTCGTAGGCATCAAAAAATTCTATATTGACAGACAGAGCTTGCCTGAATACGTCCCCAATGCTGACATCCGAATCAGAAGTTGGTGATCCGTTTGAATGTGAATGCCAGTCACATTCCTCATCTGAGATTTCAGGAGTTGTTGCAGGTGTAACATAACCTAGCCCATATCTGGTCTTATTATAATAATCTCGTGGTTTCCCAGCCGGGACTGGCAACTGTAAGGGTAACCGCCGACCAGTGCCGTAGTTTAAGCCTGGCGTAGTCTCCAGATCATACCCTTGTTTTTGCATGAGATACTTGGATCGGGAGCTATACAGATAAAGGGGCAGTCTCCCGGTGACGGGTTTGAGATCAATTTCTTCTATCCTGAAGGGCTGTGGATCATTCTTTCGGCTGAAGATGATTGGATGATCCTCTTCTTCGACTATGAAGCAAGCGTCTCCTACGGGAGTAAGTTGGTTTACGGTGTTGACATTTGTCACCTTTGTGTATAGGTTGGTGCCTATACCATGTTCCATAGCATACATCGTACAAAGCTTATTAAGCTCGAGGTAGTTCAAAGATAGCCCTTTATTGATGAAGTAAGGTATCTTTTTCGATGTAATTACATCATCTGCGGATGGAACATCAGTATGAGCAGCCACATACTTGGCCAGCTCTAACTCTTCTTCGGCCACCCCCTGTGTCAATGAAGACTGGGAGGATGACCTGGGCAGCTTAATCATCAGGGGCTCCACTGGTGGAGCAGAACGTGGAGTCGTTGGCGTACTAGCGACCCCCAGTTTGATGCTTGGTGCGAGGGGGAGAGTTGTTGGCTCGCTAGTAGTCCCCGGCTTAGCGTTCGGCTGTCGACTCATTCTGGGAAGACGAATTGTCATTGGCTTAACAGAAGGATTGGACTCTTCTGTTTGTTGTTGACCGGTCTAGGCAACCTGATTGTCAGTGGCTCCATAGTGGGTCTCGATGCTTGGCCAGACCTTGGCAGTCGGATTATCATCTATTTTTTTGTGCAGTGAGCACCGGAAGACTCGTTGTTTCTCTACGCAGAGTGGCTGTCAGAGGTACAGTCTTTCCTGGTTTGCAGGGCTGGAGATAGATACTCAAAGGTTTCTTCGACCCCACAATGGCCTCCGTCTGCTCTTGAACATCTTCATTGGTCAGGTGCCTCTTGGATTTCTCGTACAAGCAAGAATCTGAATAATAGGATTCGACCCCTTTGAAGGGATCGATGTCGGCAAATTTCGTCCTCATGAAGTCGTGCTAGTTGACGTACTTGAAGCACTAGTACAATGTGGAAGGCACGATCATATAATCGTGTATCCACGAACGCCCTAGAAGAATATTGTAGGAGCTGTCTGCGTCGATGACATAGCAGGTTACTTCCGACTGAAGGTCGCCAATTTGGCACTTCAGACGAATCTTCCCGACGGGATAGCTTCTCCCGAAATTAAAACCGCTGATAGTGGGGCTGGTAGGAGTCAGCCGATGCATAGGGATGCGTAGATGATGAAGCAAGCTCTTCGGGATAATGCTTATCGAAGAACCGGGATCAATGTGCATTCGATCCACCTTGACGTCGCCGACATATCCAGTATAATATAGAGGGCGATCGTGCAGGTTGGTTTTGATAAGCATATCCTGCGGAGTGAACACAATGTTGTACATGGCCCCTGTGCAAGCTCTGTCTTGGAGATCCGTAGGCGAGCTTTCCCCGGTAAGATTAACCTGGGCCAGATATGCGTCGACATTCTGGAGTGCCTCACTCAGTGCGACGCGAACATCTTTGGAGAGCCTCAGGAGCTCGTATAATAACAATTTGGCCGGTGTGTTGGCCAATTGCGCAAGAATGTCAAAATTGTACGGCCTTTCTAGTCCATGTGGTGCGTCTTTACGGAGTGGCTTGTCAAAGCGGGTCTCCTTCGGCTTGGACTTGTCAGCCAGCGGAGAATGAAAAGGTCATGGGGCATCAGTAACGGCTGGATGACGATCTTCAGCCGAGTTACCCGGTGCGGGTTGAGATTGTGCACCAGACCTGGTGGCGACTGTTAGTCCCGGGGCTTGATCAAAGATGAAAAACAGATGCAATCAAGATCTGAGATGTCACACAAAAACTTTGCAGTGATCAAACTCAAGATCTACGATAGTACAATAAATCAAATAGCCAAATTACAATCTGAAGGAGGAAAAAAAAGAAGAGAAGATCTCTCGTTCTTCCTTGCAAACGTGTTGCAATTGGGACAGAACGAGTTAAAATGAAACTAGAGAGAGATGAGAAGAAGAACAATGCTGGGGTGTCAAAATACCGTTGCTCAAAGCAAGATTCGCCCCACACGATCTGCTTCCAGGAACCAGCAAGTTGAAGAACTTATGGAACGCTCGAAGTCACCTCTGTTCAGACTCCTCGGATGAACTTGCAATGGCGGCAACAACTCTCTCTCTTTCTCCTTTTCTTACTTGTAATTTTTGTGGTAGTCACAAAGGAGGCCAGAAGAGAGTATTTATAGAGAGAGGGTGGAAACCCTAACCGCCTCTTCAGTTATGGAAAGATTGAATCAAATCCCAAAAGATAGCAACGAGATTTAATTCAAATCCCCCGAAATTAATTCAAATCCCACAAAGATAGCAACGAGATTTAATTCAAATCCCACAAAGATAGGATCTGAATTAATTCAAATCCCACAAAGATAGGATCTGATTTAATCGCATTGATTTAGCCTTTCCATAACTGATTTATAATCTGCACAGTCAGCGGATCCCTCCATGCGGCAGCAGTAGCAGCCTGGCCGCATGAGCCTAATGGCCGCATGGACCGCATGAGCCGTATGGACCGCATGAGCCGCATGGACCGCATGGACCGCATGTGCTGCATGAGCCACATGGACCGCATGTGTCGCATGAGCCGCATGAGCCGCATGGACCGCATGTGCCGCATGAGCCGCATGAGGCCGCATATGAGCCGCATGCCGCATAAGACCGCATGGCCGTATATGAGCCGCATAAAGACCGCATGACTGCTGACGTGCTAAGTGCAAAGTGTGCCAACAAAATGCCACATTACGCCTCATGAGCCCATGAGCCCGAGTCCGAGTCCGAGTCGCTAAGCCCCGTTGGGGCTTAGCTCCAAGTGGAATTAATCCAAGAGAATGACAAAAGCATTAATGCTTAATCCTTGGAGCCTTATTCTTACCTCCTAGTAAAATCACCCACATGGTTCCTTCCTTAGGGTCACCACCCCATGTGCATCTCTCAACAACACAACCAAGTATATATGTTGAGATAACTCATGGTGCATTTTCGATGTGGGACTATAATTTTACAAGGCATGTTGAGAGCAAGCTCTCTCCATGTAAATAAAGCCCCAACAATCCCCCACATTTCACAACATATATATGTGTCCAGGGTTGAGCGTTCCCCACAGTAACTGTCTATTTTGTATTAGGATAGATGTCGCTGATGACTTGAATCTTCCCGTATGGGTTAAATAACAATGTGATACAAGAATGAACTACGCCTTGAATTCTGCACCACAATTGTAATTCTTTCCACTCACAAAGTGTAGTTACGTGTGCTTCTAGCTGCACATTAAAGGCCCTGTGCCAGCCTGGTTTCAGTGTATAATTTTGGGCGTCTACAAGTTTACCCTCAAGAGACGGCCTGATATCTCTTTCCATACACTATAGGTGAGTTCTTTATTAAAGAGATATGGCATGAAGCCTTGCGCTTCCTTGCGGTGCTACGCCGCTATGACATGGCCTGAAGCCGAGGCATTACCCCTACCTGGGAACCTCATCGTAGTGTCATACTACTGTAGCATGAGGTCACAAGCCTCTTTGTAGTGCTAAACTACCCAGCATGAAGCCTAAGGCTTCCTTGCGGTGTTACGCCGCAACGACATGGCTTGCAATGCCAAGGCTTTACCCCTACCTGGGTACCTCATTGTGGTGTCGTACAACTGTAACATGGGACCATCCTCCCCTTTGTAGTGTTGTCTACAACTCTTTAATTACGACATACAGCATTAGGCTACCTGCCTATTTGCGGTGCTACGCCGCTGTGACTTGGATTGCAAAGACGAGGCATTACCCCTACCTGGGAACCTCATGGTGGAGTCACCCCACTGTAGCATGGAGATTCACTCCTTGTAGTGCTGCTCTACCGTGCTTCCTGTAAAGCACACCAGGCATTCACTCTGCCTGAGAACTCATTAAGGCGTTTAAGCCAATCTTCCACAGGATCTGTTTTTCTGCAGAAAAATACATAGTAGACAACAGTGGTTATGGGTCCGTATCCCTTCCATGTTCCAGAGAACAAGTACCCACTGTTACCTGATAGTTTTCCAGTCAGTGATCCTCCTTTGAACCAAAAGTTAGATGCCTAGTAGATTTCTCTTTGAACTAATAGCATAAAACTTTATGGTAGGATTACAAAGACACACTATCAGAATGCCTTCAAGCCCATTTTACAAGCTGTGTCCTCGACCAACTGGCGCTTGAGGCCCTTTGTGAACGGATCTGCCAGGTTCTCCTGACTCCGAACATCAACCACTGCAATTACACCTCTTTTGATAAGATCGTGTACTGCCCTGTGCTTCAACCGCACAGTCCTCTTCTTTCCGTTGAAGAGGTCATTTGATGCCACCGCCGCAGTCGCCTGGTTGTCACAGTATATCGGTATCGCCGGTATCTGAGCCCCAACCACTGGAAGATCTTACATGAGCTCCCGAAGCCATTCTGCTTCATCTGCTGCAGTTTCAAGTGCATAGAATTCAGATTCCATGGAGGAACGAGAGAGTATAGTCTGCTTCTTCGACTTCCACGATATAGCAGCTCTACCCAAGGAAAAGACATATCCACCTGTGGATCTCTCGCTTTCCACCTCTGAACACCAGCTAGCATCACTGAAGCCTTCCACTACTGTCGGATACCCGTTGTAGTGCAGTACATATGTCTGAGTTTTCTTGAGATATCTCATCACCCGCTTTACAGCTTTTCAGTGCTCAACCCCTGGGTTGCTTGTGAACCGACTCAGCATTCCCACGACGAAAGCTATGTCAGGCCTTGTGGCAGTGGTTGTGTACATCAAACTTTCGATAACGCTAGAATACTCCAGCTGCCTGACGCTTTCCCTTGAATTTGGCTTCAGCTTCTGATCACACCTGTATGGCGTATCGATCCCTGGAAGATCCTTATACCCATAGCGTGTGAGCATCTTCTCAACGTAGTGAGATTGTGACAGCGCTACTCCAGTGTCTGTCCGGATGATCTTTATGCCCAAGATGACATCTGCATCCCCCAAGTCCTTCATACTGAACTTGGTTGAGAGGAACTTCTTTGTCTCTGTGACACAGCCTATATCCGTACCTAGGATTAGCATGTCATCCACGTACAGACAAACGATGACTTCTCTTCCATCAGCGAACTTTGTGTAAACACATTTGTCCGTCTCGCTGACTCTGTAGCCGTTTGACCTAATAACTTTGTCAAACATCTCATGCCACATCTTGGGAGCTTGCTTCAAACCATACAATGATTTCACCAACTTGCAGACTTTGTCTTCAAGACCTTTGACGATAAATCGATCTGGCTGTTGCATGTAAATCTCTTCGGTCAGCTTCCCATTCAGGAATGCAGTCTTTACATCCATCTGATGTATTACCAACTTATGTATAGCTGCAAGAGCGATTAACATCCTGATGGTGGTCATCCGGGCTACTGGAGCATATGTGTCAAAGTAGTCTATCCTCTGTTTCTGAGAAAATCCCTTGGCTACCAGCCTGGCCTTGAACTTGTCAATAGTTCCATCTGCCTTCATCTTCTTCTTGAAGATCCATTTACATCCGATGGGCTTTTCTCCTTCAGGTAGATCTACCAACACCCATGTGTTATTAGAGGTGATAGAGTCAAACTCGTCATTTACTGCCTCCTTCCAGAAGATAGCATCGCTGGTCTTCATCGCCTCATCATAGGTAAGCGGATCTGCTTCCACATGATAGGTGACAAAGTCATCTCCGAAGTCTTTCGGTCTCCTCGCTCGCTTAGCTGACGGCTCTGCGAGTTCTGGTACAGGAGTTGTTTCCTCAACAACAGCTTTTTCTTGGACTACTGGCTCATATGAGATTTCAGTCTCATTTGCACCTCCATTATTTTCCGGAATGTCTGAAAGAACAATATTTTTGTCTTTTACAAACTTGTCTTCAAAGTATTCAGCATCGCGAGATTCGATGATATGATTTGACTCAATATCAAGAAATCTTCGAGCATCACTCTTCTCGGCATACCCCAAGAAGATCGCCTTCGTAGTCCTTGTCCCTAGCTTCTGAATCTTCAGATCTGGGAGTTTCACATACGCCAGACACCCCCACACTCGAATGACATTCAAGTTTGGTCTGACTTTGAACCAGAGTTCATGAGGAGTTACGTCCGAAGTTGCATGTGGCACTCTATTTAGAATAAAAGTGGCCGTCAATACAGCTTCTCCCCAGTAGCATTTAGGAAGACCCGCGGTTAGCAGCATAGAGTTCATCATTTCTGTCAACGTTTTGTTCTTCCTCTCCGCTACTCCGTTGGATTGAGGAGAATATGGAGCAGTAGTCTCGCATATGATTCTATGTTCTTTGCAGAACGATGCGAATTCATGAGACCTGTACTCCCCACCTCGATCACTTCTTAACCTCTTTAGTTGTTGTCCAGTCTGCCGTTCAGCTTCGGCCCTGAACTCTCTGAACTTTTCGAAGGCTTCGTCTTTAGACTTGAACAAGTAGACGAACGCGTATTTTGAGAAGTCGTCGATGAAGGTTATGAAATACTTCATCCCGGCCTTCGTGGAGAAATGTTTGAAGTCACAGATATCGGAGTGCACCAACTCCAGAAGATCTGTGCTTCGATTGACCCGATGAAAGGGTTTCCTTGTGATCTTCGTCTGAGCACACACCTCACACTTCTCCACCTTACCCCCACATTTGGAGATAAGTCCTAGACTAGACATTTTGTTAATTCTTTTATAATGAACATGTCCTAGTCTATTATGCCACAACTCAAGAGAATAATCAAAAAATGCAACTGCATTAATGTCTTCAAACTGGTTAACAAGCTGAATTTTAAATATGCCTTCGGTTTGATAAGCCTTCCCGAAGTATGTTCCTTTCTTGGACATCACCATCTGACCAGCATTGATGTCCATCCTTAAGCCTGCGTTGCAGAGCAGGCTCCCAGAGATCAGGTTCTTGGCAATCGCCGGAACATGCTTCATACCTTGAAGCGTCAGAGTGTTCCCAGAAGTGAGTTTCAGTTCCACGGTCCCGATCCCCAGAACTTTAGCTTGGGCCTGGTTCGCCATGACAACCTTCTCAGATATCGGCTGGTACGTGACGAACCATTCCTTGCCTGAACAGACATGGCAAGTCGCTTCAGTGTCTATCCACCAGTCAGAGTCAACCCCCACAGTTGTGACCTGTCCGATCATAGCAACAACGTTAGAAACCAATGAAACCTTATTAGGCTCACCTTTCTCTGATTGTT
Organism: Iris pallida; assembly: GCA_029216955.1. NCBI lineage: Eukaryota > Viridiplantae > Streptophyta > Magnoliopsida > Asparagales > Iridaceae > Iris > Iris pallida. The sequence goes on along the minus strand of JANAVB010018200.1, from coordinate 9,664,243 downwards.
TAGGCTTAGATCTGTATTCACACTTGTAGTGGCCTTTCTTGCCACAATTGTAACAAGTCATGTGGGACTTAGTCTTCTGTTGCTTGAAAGAAGGACCCTTCACTTTTAGAATAGCGAAGTCCTTCTTCTTGGGATGAGAAGCCGCCTGCTTCCCCTTGGAATCTCTCGTCTGCACAAGATTGGCTTTAGCTAACTGTTTGGACAGAGTGTCCACCTTCTGTTGAGAACGCATCTCGTCCTCAACATGGATCTCTTGAAGTAGATCTCCCAAGCTAATGTCTAGCTTCTTTCTGTGTATCCTTGCCTAGAAGGTACTCCATCCAGCAGGAAGTTTTGAGACGATCCCTCCGACGACAAACTTATCGGGAAGGGGCATCTCTTCGTCTTCCAGTTTCTGACGCAGCTTCAGAAATTCCTTCACCTGTGGCAGCATGGACTTTTCGTCCTCAAAGAGCAATTTGTGATATTTTTCAACCACAAACATTTTGCTCCTGTTCTTATCTTCTTCATACAGATTTTCCACAGACTCCCATATGTCTCTGGCAAGTTCCTTCTTTGAGTAGGATTCTGCCAGGGAGTCCTCCATAGCATTCAGGATGAGAAGCCTGCAGATGCTATTTTCCCTTCTCCACTTGGCCTGGAGTTTGGTAGCCGCGTTGATGGCGGCAGTAGATCCAGTATCTGGAACAGAGGGTTCTTCCTCCAACAGAACATGATTAACGTCTTTCAGTTGAAGAGTTAGGTACACCTTTCTCTTCCAGACTTGATAGTGCTCTCCATCAAACTTTTCCAACTTGCAGAAGTCCGATTGGAGGAGCGAAGCATTAATGTTTTCCATCTATACGGATCTTGCTTTGAGATTGTTAGTCCCGGAGCTTGATCAAAGATGAAAAACAGATGCAATCGAGATCTAAGATGTCACACAAAAACTTTGCAGTGATCAAACTCAAGATCTACGATAGTACAATAAATCAAATAGCCAAATTACAATCTGAAGGAGGGAAAAAGAGAAGAGAAGATCTCTCGTTCTTCTTTGCAAACGTGTTGCAATTGGGAAAGAACGAGTTACAATAAAACTAGAGAGAGATGAGAAGAAGAACAATGCTGGGATGTCAAAACACCGTTGCTCAAAGCAAGATTCGCCCCACACGATCTGCTTCCAGGAACCAGCAAGTTGAAGAACTTGTGGAACGCTCGAAGTCACCTCTGTTCAGACTCCTCGGATGGACTTACAATGGCGGCAGCAACTCTCTCTCTCTTTCTCCTTTTCTTACTTGTAATTTTTGTAGTAGTCACAAAGGAGGCCAGAAGAGAGTATTTATAGAGAGAGGGTGGAAACCCTAACCGCCTCTTCAGTTATGGAAAGATTGAATCAAATCCCAAAAGATAGCAACGAGATTTAATTCAAATCCCACGAAATTAATTCAAATCCCACAAAGATAGCAACGAGATTTAATTCAAATCCCACAAAGATAGGATCTGAATTAATTCAAATCCCACAAAGATAGGATCTGATTTAATCGCATTGATTTAGCCTTTCCATAACTGATTTGTAATCTGCACGTCAGCGGATCCCTCCATGCGGCAGCAGCAGCAGCCTGGCCGTATGAGCCTAATGGCCGCATGGACCGCATGAGCCGCATGGACCGCATGGACCGCATGTGCCGCATGAGCCGTATGAGCCGTATGGACCGCATGTGTCGCATGAGCCGCATGAGCTGCATGGACCGCATGTGCCGTATGAGCCGCATGAGGCCGCATATGAGCCGCATGCCGCATAAGACCGCATGGCCGCATATGAGCCGCATAAAGACCGCATGACTGCTGACGTGCTAAGTGCAAAGTGCGCCAACAAAATGCCATATTACGCCTCATGAGCCCATGAGCCCGAGTCCGAATCCGAGTCGCTAAGCCCCGTTGGGGCTTAGCTCCAAGTGGAATTAATCCAAGAGAACGACAAAAGCATTAATGCTTAATCCTTGGAGCCTTATTCTTACCTCCTAGTAAAATCACCCACATGGTTCCCTCCTTAGGGTCACCACCCCATGTGCATCTCTCAACAACACAACCAAGTATATATGTTGAGATAACTCATGGTGCATTTTCGATGTGGGACTATAATTTTACAAGGCATGTTGAGAGCAAGCTCTTTCCATGTAAAGAAAGCACCAACAGCGACAGCCGTAGCTTCTTCGATATCTGCCGAGATTGTGCGGCAGGATTTGACTTTTCCACCCTTCTTCTTGCCGGTGGAGGATTGTACGGACTGAGTCACTTCAGGTACCAAGTCCGGATGGACCCACATGACCTCTCCTCGTGATGTGGTGAGAGGCACTAGACCAGCAGCCTGGTCTCGGGGAGGTGGAAGATTAACGACCTTCATCTTTGCCAGGGGGACGGGTACTACTCCATCTTGAGTCTTTGTCGGAGGGAAGCTGCCAAATTGGACTGACACCATGTGGGCAGCGACCGTCACCTACTCAAAATCAATAGCCAGGGCCTTGGAATCGATGAGGTTTTGGATGTAACGCTTCAGTTGGAAGCAGTCTTGAGTGACATGGTGGACATAGCGATGGTAGTAGTAGCACTTGGGGCTCTCCATCTCTGCAGGACGAGGTTCATGCCTTGGAGGAAGGAGCTGAATTCGATCTCCTTCTATGAGCATATCAAGGATGGGCTTGACATGACTGTCTTCAAAGGAGTATGTCATCTGCGGCCACTGCTTCTCCGCCGGCTTCGGTTCAGTCTTCTAGGCTGTATCGGCCACCATAGCCTGTTTGCCCTTATTGTCTCGGTTGTTGAAGGAATTACCGTCGTTGTTGTTGTTGGCGTTAGGGCGCTTGCCCTTGTCGTCTTCCTCCGTGATTTGCAATTCCAGTTGGCAAGCTTTCTTCAACTTGTCTTCTATGCTAGTAGCGCTGATGATGAAAGTCTTCCAGACCTCAAACTGACTTTCGCCTATCCAGAGGCTGATTGTGGGGAACAGCCTCTTTTGGCAAATTTTAATCAAGGAAGAGTCCGGATTACCGGAGGGCAACTTCATCGCGGTTCGGGGAAACCGCTTAATATAGTTCCTTGTCAACTCCTTCTCACCTTGAACAACGTCCATGAGGGTGGACATTGTCACATCTTGTCCTACCTCGTAGAACCTTTCAAGGAACACATTTTTGAAGCCGGCAAAGGAATTGATGCAGTTGTCCGGCAGATTACGGTACCAATCAAATGCTACCTCCTTAAATGCTCCAACGAACAATCACGTGAGGATCGTATCGTCATGCGGTAAGTGATCTATTGCGACCTCGAAGTAAGTTATGTACCGGCTCGCAGAGGTCTTCCCGTCGTAGGGGTTGATGTTGAACGGCTTGTACCGCGGAGTAAAGGGGACATCCCTCCATGCAGCGGGATACGATTGTCGTATCTTCAAGTCCTGAGAGTATTCTCGTGTGTGGAACATCGCACGGAGCTCCTGAACTTCTTTCTTTGCCTCCCTAGCCTCGTTTGTGGTACTGGAAGCCGTCATTCCGGGCGAATTGTCACCCGGGATAGGGCCAGTTGTGTTCGAGTCTGCATTGACGGCGGGACCCAAACTTGTCTGATCAGGCATCCTTCCTTGAAGAGTTGGTAGGGCCGCCTTGATTTCTTCCACTGACTTCACTAAGGTGTGAAGTATGGCCTCAAGAGTATCGAGGCACTGTCGATCGCTGGGACCGTCTTGATCATTCCCAGTCATGAATGTTGTTCTTATACGAGGGACGGTGGAAGGTACGGTAGAAGACGTACTCTCTGAATCATATCCTCTTAGAGAGAAATCGTCGGGGTACGTGGGGATGTTCTCCTCCGATTCGGACTCAAAGAAAGTATTACCCCCTGCATCGAAGGTTACTTCATCTTGGGACCAATGGACATCTGGGTCCGTTGTATCTGCTGGGGGAACTGTCTCCCCTGGTTGATCTTCTTAGAACACAGGATTGTCATGGATGTTTCGAGGGGTGTTACCCCCAGCTTCGGCTACCCCCTGAGGTACAGTTGACGAATCCTCCAATATTGAAGGTTTTGTCTTTGAGCGGGTGCCTTGAAAAACTTCTCCTGTGGTGCTCGTAGACAACCGCTTGGATGAGAGTTTCTTAGCCGTGCAAGTAGAGATCGTCGGGCTGGAAACATTTATCTTCTTCCCCGCCTTGCCGGTAGGGATCTTCTGAGTAGAATTACAGGAGGCGACATAAAGCGCCTTGTCTTCCGAGCTTTGTTGCAGGACCGGACCTGACTGCTGCAGTTGTTGGAAGATGGACTGCCGGTCCTCTTATAATGTCGCCTTGCTGTAGCAGCAGTTGACAATGACTTGAGTGCAGTGATGTCCATGAAAGGACTATCTGCACACCAAGCTTTCTCCTCTTTCCTTGCGCTTGTAAAGAATCACATCACGTAAGTCACTCATTTTATGGGCCCGGGAGTCCCGAGCATACGAGTATGTTGGCACCATGTTCGCTTCCTGATTAGGAGACTCTTGGGAACCACTCTGTCCGTTTGCCGCCGGAGGCTAGACACGGTCGGTTCTATACAACTTTTCATCAGAGGCCCGCCTAACAGTAAGCGAAGCTCTCTGAGGGTCAGAGGTTGGGACAGCTGACTGAGCCCGACGAGCCCGACGAGCCCGCGCTGCCGTAGACTTCTTCTCTCTAGCACCCGAGGGTCCGTAGTACGAAGAGTCTAAATTGTGCCGCACAGAGTCTGGCACATTCTCATTGGAGCATCCGAGATCAGGACCGCATGAGAGGTGGTCAAAAAGAACTCGAGCCGCATGGAGCAGATTGTTTGCGGCTGGGATTGGCGGTCGTATGAGCATTCATACGGCTGGCATTTGTGGCCGCATCAGCATTCATGCGGCTTGTATTTATGGCCGCATAAGAATTCATGTGGCTGGATTTGGCTGCCGCCTGGGCATTCATGCGGCTGGCATCAGCATTCATGCGGCTGAATTTGGCTGCCGCAGGAACATTCATACGGCTGGATATAGTGGCCGTATCAGCATTCATGCGGCTGGATTTGGCTGCCGCAGGAACATTCATGCGGCTGGATTTAGTGGCCGCATGAGCCTTCATGCGGCTTGAATTATTGGCTGCATGAGCCTTCTTCATGCAGCTGGCACCTTTATGCAGTTTCTTCCTGGACCGCATAGATGCCCTATTTGCTTCCTCAAGTCCAGCATCGTAGTGCTTTCCTCTACCAGACTTCAGCACAGCATGGGTCTCTATGGCCTGAAGTGGGGCCGCATGGGAGTCTACTTCGCCGTCTTGGGCAGCAGAGAACGCCTCTTCCAGAGCTTGGGGAGGAGCAAAAGTCTTGGGCCTCCACTCCCTGCGAGCCTTCTTCGTACGGGCTCGCTTCTGGATCGGGCCAGCGCTCCCGTCGTAGAGCATTTCTTCAAACGCCTGCTGGTCGAAGCGGACGACCAGCATCTGTTGCGTGGAGCCAAGTTTGGCTACGTCTGATTGTATCACCAACTTTTCAGCAGTGGAGAAGTTAGTCCCTAGCAGAGTCGCCATCGTGTTTGCCGTTGATTATAAAAGAACATAACAGTTTAATGGGAGGACTGAACTTTTAATTCACAATACAAACTCGCTCGTACAAAAAGAGCCTATGAACAAAATCTAGGAAAAGCAATCTAAGTACAATTATTTAGTTTTTCTGGAGAGTGACGGTAAAGGCTCGGGAGAGTGCTATCAACTCTGCCTTACTCCTTGGACGATCGGACGTAGCTTCTGCTCTGGCGAAGAAATGCTCTTTATGCGTGCGAGGGTTACTAGTCTCTCTGTTCGGGCTTTGTGCGTATCACTCTGTGTCTCTTTTGCAAAGGAATAATCCTCTGCTAGTTATAGGGCTTTGTGATAAGTAGGGTGTGCAGTAATTGCTCCTTGAAAAGTGGGTGGTTGGGGATTGGTTAATATTAGCCTTGATCTTATTTGTTGGAAATCAATCTGGGCTGTTTATGTTGATTGCAACAAATCTACATTGTTTGTTGGAAATCGATCTGGGCAGTTATGATCATTACAATAAATATGCATTGTTATGATTTGTTGGTTACTAAATCCGAGTGGATAAGTCTTAGTCAGTCTTCTACTACGTGTCCCAACTGTCATTTATGCTGCGAGCCGTATGAACGGGGCGTCCTGGCAGAGCCGTATGAGTGTGGTCTGCTAATTGAGCCGCATGAGGGTGGTCTCACAATCGAACCGCATGAGGATGGCCTCACAACTGAGCCGCATGAGGATGTCCTCACAACCGAGCCGCATGAGTACAGCCCCACAACCGAGCCGTATGAGGGTGGCCCCACAACCGAGCCGCATGAGGATGGCCTACAACTGAGCCGCATAAGGGTGGCCCCCAACGAAACCGCATAACGGTGGCGAGCCGCATAAGGGTGGCCCCCAAACAGAACCGCATAAGGGTGGCTCCCCATCTGAACCGCATAAAAGTCTTTGAAGCGATCCGTATAAGGGGCTTTGGAATTGGTGGATCATGCTAGCTATAAAGATTTTTCTCGTCTCTCTAGGAGCACGTCATTATGTCAGAGTCATCATTTTACCTTTATGTCAGAGCTATCAATCTTTTGTGTCAGAGCTATCGCATTGCGTCAGAGCATTTAATGAGCCAGCTGCACAGAGTAGTTATGGCCAGCTGTAGAGGCATATTTTTGAACCGCATAGGGCCACGTGGCTTTTTCTGAGCCGCATGGAGCTATCGGGGCCTTTCGAGCCGCATGAAGCTCTAAGGGTCTTTTGAGCCGCATGAGGCTCTAAGGGACTTTTGAGCCGCATGAAGCTCTAAAGGATGTTTGAGCCGCATGAAGCTCTAAGGGACTTTTGAGCCGCATGAGACTCGCTCTGTTTTGAGCCGCATGGACTTTTCTGTTCTTTTCTATGCTTCTACAGACACCTCCCCCACTAAATCCACATTTCTTAATCTCACTAACAAATTCGACATTTTAGCCACTGATGAGACTATTGCCCCCGAGGATAATCAGATGGACAGCTCAGAAGAGAGAGAACTGGACATTAGCTCTACCCCACTATAAGTGACGACTCTGTCAGGATTTTCCAACCAGGCCGAGGGTGACAACAAAGAAAATGAGACAAAGGGTAGAAGAGAGTAATGTTACAGAGCCCACTCATCCCGCCGACCAAGAAATACAGAACATCCCTAACAAGAAGACCGTCATCCAATCAAAACAGCTGGCTAACATAGGCCCGGAACAAGTTGCCAGGTTGAAACAAGTCTTGGGAGGCGATTTTGTCGACCAGGATAACTACTTCGAAGCCTTAGCAGAAATTGAAGGTGAGGACTACCTGCACCCCGATATTGATCCTACCGACACGGAATGCCATCCTAAGGAGCTTAAAATGGCGGACGTAAGCAACAAAAAACCAAGCAAAAGAAGCTCTATGGCTATTATCACCAGATCAGCTACGAAAAATACCTGCTCCACCTTTACCAGTATCCGAGATGATTAACATCCTCTCATGGAACATTTGGGGCATTGCTAATAAACCTACCTTGAGAAGATTAAAAGGTCACAAGAGAATCCACAAAATAGATATCCTTGTGATTATTGAACCCAAAATCCCTCATAAGAAACTCAAGTCCATCCAGCTGCAGTTAGGCTTCCCCGCTGCCATAGCCGGCTGCCATGACATCTGGATTTTACACAATACAGACGTGAAGCTTGAGATCATCCTTGACTCGAATTAGACGCTATCGTGCTGGTTGGACCACCCCATGCTTCAGTCCCGATCGCTTATGTCTGTTGTTCATGGTAGTTATGAGACCGTCGAGCACAAACATCTTTGGAGATCGTTGTTAAACATCCACACTCAACACTCTAACACCCCTTGGCTCTGTATCAGAGACTTTAATGCCATCACTTGTAGAGAAAAGAAGACTGGTGGTCGACCGCCCCCCACTCCAGCCATGTCGGACTTCGCCAACTTCATATTTAATGCTCACCTGTCTCCGCTCCAGTTCTCCGACAACAAATTTACTTGGTGTAACATGCAGGAGGGAACTCGGAGGCAATACTCCCGCCTTGACCGCGCTCTCACCAATTTGTAGTGGGCCGACCTTGCGATCAACTCCAGACTCTCGCATCTTAATGCCTCTGAATCGGACCACTCCCCGCTCCTCCTCGAGATCAGCAGAAAGATTTACCAGTCTAAGAAAAACTTTTGCGTTCTTGACCTGTGGTGTCATCACCCGCAGTTCAAGGAATTAGTTACGACTGCATGGGGGGCCCAAATAACCCCGACCCCCTTTATCGGGTGACCGCCAAACTCAAAGCTACCAGAAAATCTCTCTCCACTTGGAGTAAAGATGCCTACGACGACATATTTTAGGCAGTCCGTATTGTTGAGGATAACGTTGCCCGTGCTGAAATTTTGTTCGCCCGCGATAGATCTCCAGCGGCTCGTGCTTCTCTTAACCTCACCAAAGCGGTTCTTAAGTTTCGTCTCAAAATCGAGGAGGAATTTTGGAAACAGAAAGCCAGGTTGACATGGGACATTGAGGGCGACAAGAACACGAGCTACTTTTACTCTTACATCAAAGGTCGCAGACATCAACTCAAGCTTCACCAGATTAAAGACGAAACATGGCACATTCTCCAGGATCATGGGGACATCCAATTGGCTGCAGCGGAGTTCTATACTAAGCTGTTCACCAAAGAAAACATCTTCGAAGATGAAGACTTTCTTGCGACGATCCTCCGACTTATCGATGATAGAGACAACATCCAACTGCTTATCCGAGAACGAGGTCAAGAATGCAGTATGGATGCTGAACGAGACCAGTGCCCTAGGTCCAGACGATTTCATAAGTGCCTTCTTCAGAACCTGTTGGGATATTATCAAGACAGACATCAGTGATGCGACTATTACCTTTTTCCAAGGCGATAGATAACCAAAGCGATCTCGAGTGCCAACCTGATCCTCATTTCCAAAAAGGACAACCTAGAGACTTTCAGAGATTTTTACCCTCTGAGCATGTGCACCTTCACCAATAAGATCATCTCCAAGATTATAGCCAACCGGATATCGGGGCTCCTTCCCAAGATCATTTCTGAGGAGCAAAGTGGTTTCATTCGTGGCTGCAACATCCTCGACAATATCCTTCTGGCTCAAGAAATGATTACCTGCATGAAATTTCTGACTAGAGGAGGTAACATAGCCATTAAACTGGACATGGAAAAGGCCTATGACAGACTGGACTGGCAATTCATGATATGGATGTTCAGGGCCTTCGGGTTTTCAGAAACTTGGATTGACATCGCCTGGAGGTCGATAAGCAACGTCTGGTTCTCTACGGTCGTCAATGGCCAAGCAGACGGATTCTTTAAATCCGGCCGCAGTGTCAGACAAGGAGACCCTATTTTTTCTACCATTTTTATCATTGCTGCTGAAGCTCTTAGCAGAAACCTGAACAACATGGCGAGATCTTCCCGCTTCAAGCACTATCATACCGCCAGCGGTTGCCCGATCATCACTCACCTGCCATATACTGGTGATATCATTATTTTTGCTGCTGGTGATGTGGGGTCCGTACAAGTGGTTAACTCCACGCAACAGCGATACACTAGATGCTCTGGCCAATGTACCAACCCCACCAAAAGTGTCATTTTTGCCCACCACATAGCTGACAGAGACCACACCACTCTAATCTCTAGAATCACATCCTTCTCTGTTGAGTACCCCCCATTCACCAACCTAGGTTGCCCGCTGGTGTACGGCAGAGCTAACTCGGGTCTATTCGACGGGCTTGTGGAGAAAATAAGGAAAATAATCGAGGGTTGGCATAACATGATTCTGTCGCCTGGAGGCAAGATTATTCTGATCCAGCATGTGCTCTCTTACATTCTGGTATACACACTAGCTGCCTGCTCTCCTCCGAAGAAGGTCATCACCAACATTGAAATGCTCCTCTCCAACTTCTATTGAGGTCACAACAACGACAAGGATAAGCATCATTGGGCGAGTTGGGACACCATGGCTAGACCTACGGACGAGGGCGACATTGGTTTTAGCAGGCTGGCACTCGTCGTTGACGCTTGCTCTATGAAAATGTGGTAGAAGCTTCAGGAGAATCGGTCATTGTAGGCTCGATTCATGAAGGCTAGATACTTCAAGCACACACACACCCGTCCTTCGCCTCCTTCAACAATAGATCTCGGCATCCTGGCGTCGTATTCTATACGGCAGACAGCTTGTAGAACCTCTGATCCGCCTACTGCTGGGTACGGGTGAATCTTCGACATATCTCGAAAGGTGGGCTGGGGATGCTTTGTTATCCCCTACACTGAGTGCCCTACCCTCTGCCTCTATCAGAGGTCTCTGGACCATCGAGGGGGATTGGAATTGGTATAGGATCCTGGCCTGGCTCGGAGAGGAGGCTGTGGGTTCTATTGCTGATTCCGGAGCAGTGATTGGAACGGAGCGTGAATCCATAAGGTGGTCCCTTACGACCCACGGCGCATTCACTCTGGATACTGTCCAAAGAGCAGTCCATGGCCGCGGTACCCCTTTCCCCACTAGCGGGGCATTTTGGCAGTCTTGTATCCCAAAGAAGTGGGCTTTCCTGATGTGGAGAGCGCTTCGCAAAAAATTACCTACCGGTGATACCCTAGCTACCTTTGGTTTTAGCTTAGCTTCAGCCTGCCATTGTTGTTCAGATCGTCAGGAGGAGATAGCTGAGCACGTCCTTTACCGCGGTGCTCTGACTGTAGAAGCATGGAAAAGTATAGTAATTCTTATACGGCCCAGAATCAACATGAAACTCCATGTGTCTCAAAACTTGGGGAGTTTTCATGCGGCTCAAAATTCCTGAGAGCTTCATGCGGCTCAGAAAGCTTCATGCGGCTTAGAAAGCTTCATGAGGAGCCACGTGGCCTTATGCGGTTCGAAATAGGCCTATACAGTTGGCCATAATTACTCCGTGAAGCTGGCCATTAATGCTCTGACACAAAGTGACAGCTCTGACAGAAATAATGGCTCTGACATAAAGAAGAGATAAGACATGCTTATAAAAAGACAAAAAAATCTTTATGATAGCTGGCACAGTTCACAAATTCCAAGAAAGTTCTTTATGTGGATCGCCTGTGTGACCTTCATGCGGCTGGGTTATGAGGCCACCCTCATGCGACTCGGTTATGAGGCCACCCTCATGTGGCTCAGTTATGAGGCCACCCTCATACAGCTCGGTTATAAGGCCACCCTCATGCGGCTCAGTCACGAGACCACTCTCATGCAGCTCAATCATGGGGACAGTCCTTCATGCGGCTCAGCCAGGATCCACCATTCATGCAGCTCACAACATAGCGGCAGTTGGGACACGTGGCAGAAGTTGACTAAGTCTTAAACAACTCGGATTTATTGCAACCAATAGATCATAACAGTTCAGATTTATTGCAACCGATATAACAGTCCAGATTTATTGTAACAAACAGATTAAGATTAATTTTAACCAATCCCCAACTGCCCACTTCTCAAGGTACAGTTACAAGGATGTGGCCACGTGGTTGTACACCCCACTCATCACAAACTCCTATAAATAGCATGGGATTATTCTTTTGCACACACACAGAGACATGCAGAGCAAAAAGCACACAGAGAGGGCATTTCTTCGCCGGAGCCGAGGTTGCGTTCGATCATCCAAGGAGTAAGGCAGAGTTGATAGCACTTTCCCGAGCCTCTACCGTCACCCCAGAATCGAAATTAAACAATTGTACTTAGATTGCTTTTCCTAGGTTTTGTTCCTAGGCTTTCTTTTGTACAAGCGAGTTTATGATTGTGAATTAAAGTTCAGTCCTCCCATAAAACTGTTCTGTTCTTTGATAATCAATAGCAAACACGATGGCGACTCTGCTGAGGACTAACTTCTCCACTGCTGAGAAATTTGTGATGCAATCGGACGCAGCCAAACTCGGCTCCACGCAATAGATGCTGGTTGTTCGCTTTGACCAGCAAGCGTTTGAAGAGATGCTCCCTGACGGGAGCGGTAGTCCGGTCCATAAGCGAGCCATCACGAAAAAGGCCCGCAGGAAGTAGAGGCCCAAAATTGCTGCTCCTCTCCAAGCTCTGGAAGAAGTGTTCTCTGCTGCCCAAGACGGCAGAGAAGACTCACATGCTGCCCCACTTTAGGCCGCAGAGGACCCTGCTGTCCCCAAGTCTGGCAAAGGAAAGCACTACGATGCTGGACTTGCGGGAGCAACTGGGAACTCTGTGCGGTCCAAGAAGAAGCCGCATAAGGGCGCCAGCCGCATGAAGGCTCATGCGGCCACCAATCTCAGCCTGATGGAGAAGAATCATGCGGCTACCAATCCCAGCCGCATGGAGAAGGCTCATACGGCCATGAGCTCCAGCCGCATACAGAAAGCTCATGCGGCCGCCAATCCCAGCCGCAGGGAGATGGCTCATGCGGCATCCAATCCCAGCCGTAGACCATCCGCCCTATGAGGCTCGGGTTCAGTCTTCGACCGCCTCTCATGCGGTCTTGACCCCAGATGCTCCCAGGAAGATGTGCCAGACTCTGTACGGCACAGCTTGGACTCTTCCTACTATGCGCCCTTGGGTGCTAGAGGGAAGAAGTCTAGGACAGCGCGGGCTCGTCGAGCTCAGTCAGCTGTCCCAACTTCTGACCATCAGGGAGTCCCGCTAACTGTTACGTGGTCCTCTGATGAAAAGTTGTACAAAACTACCCGTGTCCAGCCCCCGGCGGCCAATGGACAGTGTGGTTCTCAAGAGTCTCCCAACAATGATCAGGGGCAAGTACTTTTACTAGTCCCATGTCAGGAAGCAAATATGATACCAATACACTCGTATGCTCGGGACTCCCAGGCCCATAAAACGAGTGTAAAGTTTGCTCGAGATACACTTGACTTACGTGATGTGATCCTTCACAAGCGCAAGGAAAGAGAAGAAACCTTGGTGTGCAGAGATTCCTTCCATGGACATCACTGCACTCCAGTCATTGTCAACTGCTACTGCAACAAGACAATATTACAAGAGGACCGGTAGTCCATCTTCCAACGACTGCAGCAGCCAGGACCGGTCCTAGAACAAATCTCGAAAGACGAGGTGCCTCCTTTCGTTTCTTGCAATTCTGCCCGAAAAGTCCCTACCGGCAAGGGAGAAAAGAAAGTAAATGTCTCCAGCCCAATGATCTCAACTAGCGCGGCTAAGAAACTCTCATCCAAGCGGTTGTCCACAACCACCACAAGAGGAGTTTATCAAGGCAACCGCTCGAAGACGAAATCTTCAACACTTGGAGATTCGTCATCTACATCCCTGGGGGTAGTCGAAGCTAGGGTAGCACTCCCCGAAACATCTACAACAATCTGATTTTCCAAGAAGATCAACTTGCGAAGATAATTCCCCCAACATATGCAGTTGATTCTGACGTCCCAAAAGACATCCACAAGTGCCAAGATGAGGCAACCTCCTATGCAGGGGGTGATACTTCCTCTGAGTCTGAACCGGAGAGGAACATTCCCACATACCCCGACAACTTCTCTATTCGGGGGTATGATTCGGAGAGCACGTCTTCTACAGTTCCTTCTGCTGCTCCTCATGTGAGAACAGTATTCATGACTAAAAATGATCAAGACGGTCCTAGTGATCGACAGCGCCTCGATACTCTTGAGGCCATACTTCATACCTTGGTTAAGTCAGTAGACGAAATCAAGGTGGCTCTACCGGCTTTCCAAGGAAGGACGCCTGGCCAAACAAGATTGGGTCCCGCCGTCAATGCGGACTCAATCACAACCGCACCAACCCCGGACGACAATCCACCCGGAATGTCGGCTCCCACTTCTACAGAAGAGGCCAGTGAGGCGAGAAAAGAAGTCCAGGAGCTCCGGGCAATGTTTTACGATCGAGAAAACTCTCAGGACCTCAGGATACGACAGTCGTATCCCGCTGCATGGAGAGATGTCCCCTTCCCTCCTCGATACAAACCATTCAACATCAACCCTTATGACGGAAAGACATCTGCAAGCCGATAAGTGACCTACTTTGAGGTCACAACAGATCATCTGTCGCATGACGACACCATCCTTATACGATTCTCTATTGGGGCATTGAAGGGAGTCGCATTCGATTGGTACCACAACTTGCCAGACAACTGTATCCATTCCTTCGCCGGTTTCAAACATATGTTCTTGGAGAGGTTCTATGAGGTGGGACAAGATGTGACCATGTCAACCCTCATGGACGTTGTTCAAGAAGAGAAAGAGCTGACAAGGAACTACATTGAACGATTTTGCCAAACTGCGATGAAGTTGCCCTCTGGTAACCCGGACTCTTCCTTATTAGAAATTTACCAAAAGAGGCTGCTCTCCACAATCAGCCTCTATATAGGCAAAAGTCAATTTAATGACTGGAAGACTTTCATCATCAGCGCCACTAGCGCAGAAGCCAAGTTGAAGAAAGCTCGCCAACTGGGATTGTACATCTCAGATGGGGAGGACAAGGGCAAACGCCCTAATGCCAATAACAACAACGGCGGTAATTCCTCCAACAACCGAGACAACAAGGGCAAACAGGCTATGGTGGCCGACACAGCCCAGAAGCCCAAACAGAAGCAGACAGAAAAGCAGTGGCCGCAGATGACTTACTCCTTCGAGGATAGTCATGTCAAGCCCATCTTTGACAAGCTCTTACAAGGAGACAGAATTCAGCTCCCTCTGCCAAGGTGTGAACCTCGACCTGCAGAGATGGAGAGCCCCAAGTACTGTCACTACCATCGCTACGTCCACCATGCTACACAAGATTGCTTCCAATTGAAGCGGTACATCCAGAACCTCATCGACTCCAAGGCCCTGGCCATTGATTTCGAGGAGGTGACGGTCGCTGCCAACATGGTGTCAGTCCAATTCGGCAACTTCCTGCTGACGAGGACCCAAGACGGCGTAGTACCTATTTCCCGGGCAAAAATGGAGGTCGCTATTCTTCCACCTCCCCGAGACCAGGCTGCTGGGCTGGTACTCCTCACCACATCACGAGGGAAGGTCATGTGGGTCCACCCGGACTTAGAATCTAAAGTAACCCAGCCAGCATCACCCTCTACTGGCAAGAAGAAGGGCATAAAAGTCAAGTCCTGTCGCACAATCTCAGCCGATGTCGAAGAAGCGATAACTGTCGTTACCCGGTCTAGTGCACAAACTCAACCCATGTCGGGTAACTCGACTGAAGAACGTCATCCGGCCACTGCTAAAACCCCAGGACTTTTTCAGCCTCCGTCAGCCGATAAGCCTAAGCCAAAGAAGACCCGCTTTGATAAGCCGCTCCGGAAAGACACGCCTCAAGGGCTGGAGAAGCCCTACAATTTTGATATTTTGGCACAATTGGTCAACACACCAGCCAAATTG
Source organism: Iris pallida (assembly GCA_029216955.1). Taxonomy (NCBI): domain Eukaryota; kingdom Viridiplantae; phylum Streptophyta; class Magnoliopsida; order Asparagales; family Iridaceae; genus Iris; species Iris pallida. Next base: position 9,648,834 of record JANAVB010018200.1, on the reverse strand, counting down.
TCATTATATGAGCTCCTGAGACTCTCCAAAGATGTTTGCGTCGCACTGAGCGAAGCACTCCGGAATGCCGATGCATATCTTGCTCAGGTCAAGCTTACAGGAGAGAGCTCGCCGGCAGATCTCCAGGACAGCGCTTGTACAGGTGCAATGCCCAACATTGTGTTCACTCCGTAGGACATGCTTATCAAGACCAACCTGCACGATCGCCCTCTGTATTATACTGGATACGTCGGTGACATCAAGTTGGATCGGATGTACATTGATCCCAGTTCTTCGATTAGCTTTATTTCGAAGAGCTTGCTTCACCACCTGCGCATCTCTATGCATCGACTGACTCCTACCAGCATCGCTATCAGCGGTTTCAATTCCGGGAGAAGCTATCCCATTGGAATGATTCTTCTGAAGTACCAAATTGGCGACCTTCAGTCGGAAGTGACCTGCTATGTCATAGACGCAGATACCTACTATAATATTCTCCTGGGCCATCCGTGGATACATGATTATATGATCGTGCCCTCCATATTGCACCAATGCTTCAAATACGTTGACAAGCTCGGCTTCGTAAAGATGAAATTTGCCGACCTCGATCCTTTCAAAGGGGTCGAATCCTACTATTCGTATTCCTGCTTGTATGAGAAATCAAAGTGGCACATGATCAAGGAGGATGTTCAAGAGCAAACGGAGGCCATTGCAGGGCCTGAGGAACCCTTGAGAATCCATCTCCAACCTCACAAACCAGGCAGGACTGCACCTCTTACAACCACTCTACGTAGAGAAGCAACTAGTCTTCCGGTGCTCACTGTACAAAAGGAACATATGACAATCCGAGTGCCAAGGTCTGGCCAAGGGCCGAGACCCAATATGGAGCCACTGACAATCAGGCTGCCAAGAGCCGGCCAACGACAAACAGAAGATATCAATCCTTCTGTTAAGCCTATTACGATTCGTCTTCCCAGGACAAGTTGACAGCCAAGCGCTAAGCCGGGGACTGCTAGTGAGCCAAAAACTCCACGTCTAGCACCAAGCGCTAAGCCTGGAATCGCTAGTGTGCCTACGACCCCATGTTCAGCACCACCAGTGGAGCCTCTGATGATCAAGCTGCCCAGGTCATCCTCCAGTCTTCATTGATACAGGAGTGGCTGAAGAGGAATTAGAGCTAGCCAAGTATGTGGCTGCCCATACTGATGTTCCTTCTGTTGACGATGTAATCCTACCTGAAAATATACCTTACTTTATCAATAAAGGGCTATCTTTGAACTACCTCAAGCTTAATAAGCTTTGAATAATATATGCTATGGAACACGGTATAGGCACCAACCTACACACCCAAGTGACAAATGTCTATACCGTGAACCAACTCACTCCCGCGGAAGGCACTTGCTTCATAGTCGAGGGAGAGGATCATCCAATCATCTTCGGCCGAAAGAATGATCCACAGCCCTTCAGGATAGAAGAAGTTGATCTCGAACCCGACACTGAAAGACTGTCCCTTTATTTGTATAGCTCCCGATCCAAGTACCTCATGCAAAAACAGGAGTATAATAAGGAGACTATGCCAGACTTGAATTACGGCACCGGCCGGCGATTACCTTTGCAATTGTCGGTCTCAGCTGAAAAACTACGGGATTACTATAACAAGACCAAACGTGGTCTAGGCTATGTTACACCCGTAACAACTCCTGAAAGCTCAGATGAAGAATGTGACTGGCATTCACATCCAACCTGATCACCCACTTTCGATTCAGATGTTAGTATCGGGGACATATTCAGACAGGTTTGGTCTGTCAATATAGCATTTGTTGACGCTTATGAAGAAGACGAAGATGTACCCGAGCTTCTCGAGTTAGAGCCTTGGGTTCAACAGCTAGATGCGTAGTGGGAGAAGTATTTCGAACAAAGAGATCCTCCTACCGAAGATGAGGTCATGTAAGTTGACCTCGACGACGAATCCTCTCTAAAGCCAATCTTCGTCAGTAAAAGCCTGACAGACGAAGAGCGGGAGTCGCTTTTGCAACTCGTCAGAGAGTACATCGACGTGCTCGCCTGGAGCTATGAAGACATGCTGGGGCTAAACCTCGAGGTTGCTCTCCATAAAGTCAACATTCGTCCGAATTCAAAGCCGGTCTAGCAACAGCAATGACGGTTCCGCCCGAACATCATGAATTCTATCGAAGCTGAGGTCAACAAACTAATAGCCAGTGGCTTCATCCGTGAGGTACAACATCCAGACTGGGTCGCCAACATAGTATCGATCCTCAAGAAGAATGGGAAGATTCGAATTTGCATCGACTTCCGAAATCTGAACGAAGCATGTCATAAGGATGAGTTCCATCTTCCTATTACAGACATAATGATCGACAACACATATGGCTTTGAGCGTATGTCGTTCATGGATGGCTTCTTAGGATACAACTAAATCAAGATGTTTCCTGACGACGAAAAGCATACATCATTCCGAACGCCAATTGGTGTATACTGCTACATAGTCGTGCCCTTTGGTTTAAAGAATGCCAGCACCACATACCAACGAGCTATGAGCGTCTTCTTCAGAGATCACATGTGTAAGATAGTGGAATGTTATATCGATGACATCGCTGTCAAAAGTCGCTCTAAGGAAGATCATCTGTACGATCTGAGGACAGTTTTCGACCTGATGCAAGCGCACAACTTGAAGATGAACCCCACCAAATCCTTCTTGGGCGTATCCAGCGGGAAGTTCTTGGGTTTTATCATTACCGCCCAGGAAATCCATATAGACCCTGAGAAGACGAAGGCAATGACGGAGATGGGCCCCCTGTGAAATCTTTGAGAACTCAGAGGCCTGCAAGGGAGGCTAGCCTATATCAGAAGATTTATTTCTATCCTCTACGGGCGATGTCAACCATTCACCCATCTCATGAAGAAAGGCGTCTCCTTTGTATGGGATGAAGATTACCAACGTGCCTTTGACAACATTAAAGAATATCTGTCGAACCCTCCAGTCCTGGTGGCCCCAGTTGCTGAAAAGCTATTTCTGCTCTATGTACGAGCGATAGAGCATTCCCTCGATGCTCTACTAGCATAAAACAATGATGCAGGGCATGAACATGCTATCTATTACCTCAGTCGAATGATGATAGGACCTGAGCATAGATACACCGTCGTGGAGAAGAAATGTCTTGCTTTGGTGTTCGTTATTCAGAAGACGCGACACTATATTACAGGACAAACCATCCATGTTATATCACGAGTCAACCTTCTTAGGGTCCTCATGACCAAACCAGGTGCACTCAGCTCTCGCCTCGCTACCTGGGCGATATTATTGTCTTCCTACGACACGATCTTCGTTCCACAAAAGGCTGTTAAAGGTCAAGCTCTGGCAGACTTTTTGGCGGCCCATCCAGGTTCGGAGTCAACCAGAATATATGAAGAGATCCCAAACGAGGTCACCAACTCAAACATGGCTTCCCAAGATACTGTCTGACGAATGTTCTTCGATAGTGCTTTAAGAACCGGGTCCAAGGGCAATATCGTCGTTAGGGTCAGAGTGGTGCTGATTTCCCCTCTTGCTTGGTGATCAACCAGGTATATTCCCTTATAAAACCCTGCTCAAACAACGTGGCCGAGTACAACGCCTTGGTTATCGGCCTACAACTTGTAAAGGAACTGGGGGTAGAGTACTTGGAAGCATATGGCGATTCACAGTTAATCGTCAATCAGATCCGGGGTTCATATGAAGTTCGTCATGAAGACATTATCCCTTATCATCAAATCACAATTGCCATCATTACGTCCCTGAAAGGGTTCTTCATAGAACATGTTCCCAGACTTCGAAACATTGAAGCCGACGCCTTAGCAGGACTGGCTGCTTCTCTAGCGGTCCCAAATTATACTCATCATTTGGTTGATGTAATAGGCCATGAATTGGTCAGTCCTAAGAACAACGTTCAATTTGCTGAGATTTATTCTGCCCTGACAGTCGATGAGACACAGGACTGGCGGCTCCCCTTTATCGACTTAGCAGTCTATGGCATCTTGCCGAAAAACCCAAAAGAAGCTACCTCTATTAGAAGACGTTCTCTCAGATTCTTCTACGATACAGAGACAAAGATGCTGTATCGACGATCTTATGATGGACTACTGCTTCAGTGTTTGTCAAATACAGAAGCCAAAGAAGCTGTACACGAAGCTCACGATGGCATTTGTGGGGCCCATCAACCTGGCCTAAAATTACAAGACCGCCTTCGCCGGATGGGCTATTACTGGCCTACGATGGTAACAGATGTGATAGACTATGCAAGAAAGTGCAAAGTTTGTCAGGTCCATGCAGATTTTATACACTAACTATCCGAATTCCTACATCCGATGGTGGTATCCTGGCCATTTGAGGCGTGAGGAATGGATATTATTGGTCCAATCATCCCACCTTCATCCAGAGGACACCGTTTTATACTGGCAATTACATATTACTTCTCCAAATGGGCAAAAGTTGTTCCACTTGCAGAAGTAAAGACATTAAACATGATCAGCTTCCTCAAGCATCACGTCATCTATCGCTTTGGACTGCCTCGAAGGATCATCCACAACAATGGTCCGCAGTTCGTAAGTCATGCCTTCTATCAGTTTTGCGACAAACATCGAATCCAGAATGTTGCTTCAATACCATACAATCCGACGGCTAATGGATTGGCTGAAGCGTTCAACAAAACTATAATCAAGCTTCTCAAAAAGTCCATGTCCTCAAACAAACGTGACTGGAATGAAAAGCTTGGCGAATGCTTATGGGCGTACCGTACTACAGTTCAAACGGCCACTGGGAACATACCATTCTCTCTGGTGTACGAAAGTGAGGCAGTTCTCCCATTGGAGACTCAAATCCCCTCGTTCCGCGTTGCCCTCACTTATCGATTGACGACGGACGATAATTACCGTCGTCGACTACAAGAGTTGGAGGCCTTAGATGAGAAGCGACTGTTAGCTTAGCAACGAATCGAGCTTTATCAAGCGCACATCTCTGGAGCCTTCAACAAGAAGGTTAAACTCAAAACATTCCAAGTGGACGATCTCGTTTTGGCAGTCTGGAGGCCGATGGTTATGACTCACAAAATCGCCGACAAGTTCCAGCCAAAGTGGAAAGGCCCATTCATCATCGAGGCTGTATTCTCCAATGGTGCATACCGTCTTGCAAAGCAAAATGGAGACTTGCTCATGATGCCCATCAACGACAAGTTCCTAAAAAAGTATTATGTCTAAATGACTCCTGCCAAACCAACCGGATTGTTGAGTTATATACCCTTAGGTACCGCTGAACTTACACTCTGGTCACTCCAAATGAATCTATATCACATCTTCTAGGTAGTAAGTCATGTATGATCATACCTCTGAACTTCCTTCCTAAAAGAGCATTTTCCTCATAATCTATTACCCATGCTTTCAGTGCATAAAAAAAGGTAACAGATCCATAAAATTCCCGAAACAGCCACGTCGATGTCACCTCTGAGTTGTTTCACTTCCATCAAAAACAAACTACCCCTTACGTAGAACTTCTACGTCCATATTACCTCTGAGTTGTTCTATGTACCCTTCATGGAGTCAACTCCTACCACGTCCTCATTACCTCTGAGTAGGAAGACTCCGTTGTGAAACCCTCATGTTTACTACGTCCTCATTACCACTGAGTAAGTATGTTGGTTTTCTCTCAACTTATTATCCGTAGCCAAAACCAGGGTACGCCAAGGATAGTAGGCCCACAAATGTTCACAGTTGACCACAAATGTCCACAGTTGAGCACAAATGTCCATAGTTAACCACAAATGTCCACAGTTGACCATAAATGTCCACAGTTGACCACAAATGTCCACAGCTGACCATAAATGTTGTACTAGGTCCCCTAGTACATGCGCCTCTTTTCTCATCACCACATGCCCTTGGAGCCCAGCTGTTCCATGGCATTCTTTTGCCCAATACCAAGAACTTCTATGTTCGCCTTACCACGGAGTCGTTCTAGGCATCTATATCAAACTTATTATCCATACCTGAAACCAAGGTATAAATGTCATAATACCAAAGATACAGTACAAGCATGACAGATAAAAGATGATGAAAACAAAGTCATTCATTAAAAATCAAAAGTACTATATTTTTTGGGACCACGTCCCTGTCAAAAATTAAGGAACATAAATGAAAGAACGAAAAGGCCGATTACGGTTCGGCAACGCACAGCTCTCTGAGACGTTCCTTCAACTGGGCCGTCGACCGCTCAATCCTCCGCTTGGCCCGGTGCTCAGCCTCCTGAGTCAACCTCTCTGCATCCTCCAGATGCGCATGTGCCTGCCAGCCGTCTACAAGCTTCTTCAGTGCACGCTCCAAGGCAGTAGAGGTCCGGGTAACCCGATCGGCGTCCTGGATAATTAGCTCCTTGTCTTGGTGTGAAGCTTGGAGCTCAGATTCCAAAGTAGCCAATTGCCTCTAAAGCTGGAGGATCTGCTCCTTCGTATCGATTATCCCACGAGAGGCGGCCTCTTCTCGAGCAATGCAATCCTCTCTCCTACGGCTAAATTGATTGTACTGTAGAGATAAATCTTGAAGGTCCTTCACTAGAACAGGCTCGGACGTCTCCCGTATCATCCTTACCTTTTCTATGGCTGTTATAAGGAAGGCACGCTCCTGATCTATTGCTGAAGACAGATCGACTTGCCGCAGTACTTGAAACTAGGCCACGAGCTGATCGGCTTCTAGTAATTTGGGCTCCAAAAGCTCGACCATCCCTGTCCCGCCGGGGAGAGTTCTGAGGAGTTCAATCTGGCCGTGGGCACATTGATGGGCCAATGCAAAAGATGTCCCCTTCTCCACAGCAGCTTCAACCCCTTGCTTTAGGTGGCGGTAGAAACTGTGAACCACGTCCTTCGACGATTCATCCAGAACTTCCGAAGAAGACGGCGTCAAAAGAAGAGTAGTTGACAGAGTTGAAGAAGATGCACCGAAACTTGACGCCCCTGCCACTAGGGAAACAAGTTTCGAGCGATAGGACGCTTGAATAACGGCCATCTCCTCCTCCGCAGCCGAAGAATCCGGAGACTTGACAGGGCGAAAAGGTCAACCTCCGGAGCCACATGAACCAAAGAGGGTGCAGGGACCATTTCTCCCCGTCCCGGCCATTCCACTGCCTGTTCTTCCGAACTCGAACCGATAGGAGGCCCCTCAATATGAATTGAAGGAGGAGGAGGCATACTTTCTTCTACCAGATTCTCTCTGGTGACTTCTCCCCCGATGATGTTCGTCATTGGCAGCAAAGGAGCATGACCTGTATGTCCGGAGCAACCATCAATCAGCTTAACCCGAAGGATGTAAAGATAGAGCAAATGAACCTCCTCACTAGTCAAGACTTGACTTAGCTTACCAGGGGAGGGTTGCTAAAGCTGAGGCTCGCTCACAGCTATTGTATCCTCCTCACCAGCGATATCTGAGCCGAATGCAGCTGGTTTCTCTGCCCCAGCCGCCCCGGAGGTAGACGTAATTGGGTCAGCATCACCCGGCTAAAATTCAGCAGCCTCTGGATTGGCTCAGTAGAGACCACATCGCTCTGGGTTGAGATGTCAGCAACAGAAGGAACCTCAGCCGTCGTCGGGAGAGTCCTGGCGGAAATAAGCTCGGCACTCATATCACTAATTAAAGTGGCTAGAGCCGGGTCGACCTCAGAGACAGTAGCCGGCTTTCGAGAGTCCACTTCTCCTGACGCCTACAAAGAAAAGGAGAATGATCATATCATAGTGTAGAAAAGAAGCGCTAAAAAAGATGGTTGTAATTCGATTCACCTCCAAAATGGCATCAACATCCTCGCTTCTCTCCCTAATGATTGGCCTGCGAGGCTTGATCGTAGCCTGTTTTCGGGAGTAAGTTATGCCGCCAACAGCGGACCCACTCCTACTTCGCTTTCGTGAAGGACTAGGCGCAACAGGGGCTGATCTACCACCACATCATCTGCAGGAGGAAGAGACAAGTTATCAGGGTCATCCTCTTCGTCCATGTTGATGGACTCCGAGTCTGACACATCGACCATGTTCCCCTTCTTTTTCCTTGTCTTGGACCCTTTCGACTTCTCCTCCAAGCTAGTACCAACAATAAAACTGGTACTTGGGTCAAAATCATGAGGGGCCTTGTTCACCATAACATGGTACAGAGCCGCCAAGTACAAAATTTGGCCTGACTCCCTAGCATCAGGTACAGAGAAGCTGGTGCGAGTGTGAACCATGTTATAGTAGTGCCAAGCCCGGATGTCGTCAAGGACGCTACCCTCAAAACCCATACAGGAGCTGGGATTGTCCAGGAACATCTGACTGTACCCAAACTGCCGGAAGAACCGACTTGGTAAGTAAGGCTCCAAGAAGACGGATACGATATACTAGATGTGCATGACGGAAGTTCTGCAACCAGAGGAGCATTTTATCGAAAGAAAGGTGGGGAGGCCCAGTACCATCAAGAGGTACACCATTCACTTCTTCATCAGTAAAATAAGGAACGGATAAGGAACAGACACAAAAAAGGTGTATCTGTCCACTCTTGCCAGCGCCATCCGATAGGCTGGCATAGTACTACACTCCCAGGGCATACGGTGATACTGAAAGATGAAAGCATCATCAGCAGTTACGTCGTCTTCTCGGCCAGGCCTCATCAAAGACTGGCAACGCATAAACAGCCACCCCATCAGATAATGATAGGGCAGCTTGATTCGTTCAAAGTCCTTTGCCGTATCACAGGCAATGACCTTGGACGAGAAAGTGTGGAGGCCATGATGTATTCTGCATACCATGGCAGGAAGAAGAGCTAGTCTGGCCCCAAAGACCAGCTTCACAATGGAGAGGATAAAGTTACAGCTGATCCTCTCAATAGAACCAACCCCTCCCGAAATTACGCAGTTCCGCAACCATACCATCAGAAATCCCGCCAGTAGAGCCTTATCAGACATATGCTGGGTATCCTAATAAAAATAATTAAAGGAGTCAGTTTGACTCCCAAATCTATCGCCCGTGGTCTTCACTCTCTTGGCAGTCGACACCTGGTTCTGTACTTCCTCCCGGGTTCCAGGACTTCGGAGAGAAACCCGGCCTGAGGCGCCTAGCTTAAAAAGGTAACTGAGCCAGGTCTTGGTATGAGGAAGGTACCCTTCCGAGCTAACGTCCTTCTTCATGGACATCTGTTGGCATGTACTGTGGTGACATAGTAGTTCCCGGTAGACAGTAACAAAGCCCAGGAACCGCTGCTCCAACTCTTCGAACTCTTCGTTCGTGGGGGTATACGCTTCGAAGACTTTATTTCCCCAGGGCAGCCTGGAGACTTCACGCATCTCGTAGAGAGCGAGTCCCATCTCCCCTCCAGGGGTAAAGAAGGTCCCCGTACGACGATTGTACATCTCAAGAAGAGCCATGAACAACTCCTTATTCATGGACAGACCGTAACAGGTGCCCCGAATGGCATGATAGAGGCCAATCTTGCGTAGGAGATTCTCGTATGTCCATAAAATCTACGTGGTTAAGTTGGTCCATGAAGGGATGGGGTTCATCCAATTCAGCAGTGCCAACCGACTAGTGGGGTAGGACCCCTTCTGAGCAAGCTGGTTCATAAAAGTATCAGCCTGAGAGAACCGAAAGTTGGGATCCTGCACATTTAAGAAGCTACCCGGGGCCAACCCCATCACGTATCTGCTGATCGGTGTCTCGCTCGCGACCATCGACCCCAAGTTTCTGTTGTAGTGAATATCACCCACAAACATCCCCTGCCGGCTCGGAGTCAAGGAGTCCACCATTTTTCTGTCCATTGGCAGCATGTTGAACCACGACAGCGGGAAGGGACGCTCCATCTGAGGAATGTGGATCACCATTTTGTTAGAAAAAAAACTCCAACTTTCAGATATATCTAAAACATTGGGGTTCTTTACAGTCAGGGCATCCCCAAAGAGGAACGCATGTTTCAGGTGTTTTCTCCGAGTTCATCATGCCCGAGAGAAAGTAGAAGTACTGGTTTTTGATATCTTTCAGCCTCTCCTCAGGTTCATCTTTGGGAAATTGGTCCGACACATAATCAACTAAATGATCGAACCTCACACCCACAGCAGATTGGGCTCGACCTACCAAGAGTTCTCTCGCAGGATTGACTGGCAACTTCACTGAAAAAAGACAAAAGAAAGAAGTCAGAAGATAGCCAGAGAAAAACTACTTAATGTTTCTGAGCTTATGCGGCTCTGATTAGGTGGGACTTCATGCGGCCCAGTTTATAGGGAGCTTATGCGGCTCTGTTTGGTGGGGCCCAGTTTATAAGGAGCTTATACGGCTCTGTTTGGTGGGTCTTCATGCGGCCCAGTTTATAAGATCTCATGCGGCTCTGTTTGGTGGGCCTTCATGCGGCCCAGTTCATGAATGCTTATGCGGCTCTATTTGGTGGGTCTTCATGTGGCCCGGTTCATAAAGTGCTTATACGGCCATGAGATGTCTCTCATGCGGCTCGAACATGAGGCAAACCCTCATGCGGCTCGGACATTACCTACCGGTGATGCCCTAGCTACCTTTGGTTTTAGCTTAGCTTCAGCCTGCCATTGTTGTTCGGTTCGTCAGAAGGAGATAACTGAGCACGTCCTTTACCGTGGTGCTCTGCCTGTAGAAGCATGGAAAAGTATAGTAATTCTTATGCGGCCCAGAATCAATATGAAACTCCATGCGGCTCAAAACTTGGGGAGTTTTCACGCGGCTCAAATTCTTGAGAGCTTCATGCGGCTAAGAAAGCTTCATATGGCTCAGAAAGCTTCATGCAGAGCCACGTAGCCTTATGCAGTTTGAAATAGGCCTATACAGCTGGCCATAATTACTCCGTATAATTGGCCATTAAGGCTCTGACACAAAGTGACAGCTCTGACAGAAATATTAGCTATGACATAAAGAAAGACGCGACATACTTATAAAAAGATAAGAAAATCTTTATGATAGCTGGCACAGTTCACAAATTCTAAGAAAGTTCTTTATGCAGATCGCCTGTGTGACCTTCATGCGGCTCGGTTATGAGGCTACCCTCATGCGGCTCGATTATGAGGCCACCCTCATGCGGCTCGGTTATGGGCCCACCCTCATACGGCTCGGTTATAGGCCACCCTCATGCGGCTCGGTTATAGGACCACCCTCATGCGGCTCAGTCATGAGACCACTCTCATACGGCTCAATTATGGGGACAGTCCTTCATGCGGCTCAGCCAGGATGCACCATTCATACGGCTCGCAATATAGCGGCAGTTGGGACACGTGGCAGAAGTTGACTAAGTCTTAAACACTCAGATTTATTGCAACCAACAGATCATAACAGTTCAAATTTATTGCAACCGATATAACAGTCCAGATTTATTACAACAAACAGATCAAGATTAATCTTAACCAATCCTCCAACTGCCCCTTCTCAAGACGCAGTTACAAGGATATGGCAACATGGCTGCACACCACTCATCACAAACTCCTATAAATAGCATATGATTATTCTTTTGCCACACACAGAGACATACAGAGCAAAAAGCACAGAGAGAGAGGGTATTTCTTCGCCGGAGCCGAGGTTGCGTTCGATCGTCCAAGGAGTAAAACAGAGTTGATAGACCTTTCCCGAGCCTCTACCGTCACCCCCCAGAATCCAAATTAAACAATTATACTTAGATTGCTTTTCCTAGGTTTGTTCCTAGGCTTCTTTTGTACAAGCGAGTTTGTAATTGTGAATTAAAGTTCAGTCCTCCCATAAAACTGTTCTGTACTTTGATAATCAATGGCAAACACTGGCTTCGGCAGTGTGGGCCAGGTTCACTAACCTTTACCTTTCGGTTCAGGGCGCTGGGTGCTTTAACGATCTCCTTGCCGCTTGGGGCAAAGCATCGCACGGCAATCAGATCATCATAGCCGCCCCCACTTGGGTCATCTGGAGGAATAGAAACAAGTACAGATACGAGGGGCGACAATTCACCTATACTCAACTGATTCACGAGGTCAACCGACAGATTCACAAGCCTAGAAGACACTGCAAGCATGTTCGAGAGGTTTTGGTTCCCCCTGCATAGCTGACTTCGTATTTCTGGCTTCCGGCCAGGGGATAGCTCCAACTTTTTTTTCCTTTTTTATGTTACTTGTAAAAGCTTCGACATTTTAAGCCTTGAATATCAATATAGTCTTTGAGTTCCAAATATATATATAATATATATATATATATATATATATATAGATATATATATATATATATATATTATATATATATATATATAATATAATATATATATATATATATATATATATTTTTTTTTTATATATATATATATATTATATATATATATATATATATATATTCCTACCTACTAACCTAGCTACCCATAAC